>JAECUM010010110.1:0-75214 GCA_016617855.1 Megalonaias nervosa
AAAAAAAAAAAAAAAAAAAAAAAAAAAAAAAAAAAAAAAAAAAAAAAAAAAAAAAAAAAAAAAAAAAAAAAAAAAAAGATTTTTGTCAGGTAGGCCCTAAACTCAATTAATGACAAAGGTCATTGACACAGTATAGATATACATAACATATAATCATGGATTAAAGCCAATACACAATCCAAATTAATGTATACAACACCTCCCCTTATAAAAAACTGAACAAGTTATACAATACAGCATTATTTAACATATCTGTAAAATATCCATATGATACAATTAAAAGTACAAAGATATCTTATAAATGACACTAAATATACATAAAGCAATATAGTACTTCTGTACACGTGAGAGTTCATGTCCAATCAGATTATACTTTCCTTAGTGTGCCTAACGTTAACGTTGTATTCCTGCAAAATACACTAAATCTCAACAGTCTCTGATTTTGTTTTTCAGTTGTTTTAATAAAGTTGGGTGTTTATGATCGCTTAATACAATACTCTGAGAAAAAGCTGAACGAACAAACACTTCAAAATGTTGCAAAGCCAATATCCAAGCCAAACATTGCTTCTCAGTGGTGAAATAATTTCCCTGGTGGTGCCTGTTTAATTTTTTTTACATGATCCACACCATTTTTATCTTCTTTAATCAATAATCCATAATTTACTGAAATTTGGAACTGAATTTTGTCAATCAATTGTCCATTTTTGGCATTGGAAATGAATCCATTTTGGTGTCACCGTTTACTTTACTTTAGTCAATACATATACGGAATGTATCGTCTGGTTTAGGCAAAAGAATACATGATGAACTCCAGTTGCTTTTACTTTGTTCTATAAAAGTATTGTTCTCCAGCAAATATTGAAGTTCTGTTTTCAAGCATTCCTACTTGAGAAGATTC
The DNA here is from genome assembly GCA_016617855.1 of Megalonaias nervosa. NCBI lineage: Eukaryota > Metazoa > Mollusca > Bivalvia > Unionida > Unionidae > Megalonaias > Megalonaias nervosa. The sequence goes on from JAECUM010010110.1 coordinate 899, forward strand.
ATGCTGTAATAATGTGAGGGTTTTTTTTCTGAAAAGCGAAGATTTGTTTACCAAAGCCACTACTAACAGATTGCTTTCCATTGTTAAAATCTCAAAGTGAGTTACAGGTACAACTAAATTTATTGAATGATTAACTAGGCCGTCTCTCCTAACATACTCCTTTCACATATTTATATGACAATGATGATTATGTTTCGATATCCTTGGAGTGCTAATAATATAATTTAAGTCATTTACTTTTTTTTCAATAGTATAAGAATCATAATACTTAGCCTGAAGAGGACTTTGAGGTATGGGTAAGAGAGTCATAACTCTATCACCGGACTGGCTGAAAAATCCGATCCTGTGAATTTCTGTAATATCTGAATTTTATTTTTGACTGAATAAAGTAAAGATTAGCTCTTGCTACTTCAATAGCCTTTGGCAATCTAGATTTGAAGTCAGATACATTGTCAAGAAGATTAATCTTTGAATCTTCATTTGAAAGAAACTTCTCTTTTACTAACTTCTGTGTTGCGCTGACAGTATGTCCAAAATTTGGTTAAAAGCACTGAAACCCAAATATTAGTGAATTGATTCCCTAAAAGCAATCAACAGCAAATGAACACCCTAATCCCAATCTTTTCCTTATCAAAGCGATATGATCGAATCATTCTCGTCAAAATTTAATAAAATCTTTCCAAAGCCCCCTTGACTTTCAAGGTGATATGCAGAAGATTTAAACTGTTTGATGCCTAATTCATGAATAATTTGTTCGAAAATTTCAGAAATACAATCTCATCAATGATCAGATTTAGGACAAGCGTAAAAATATGCAAAGCTCCCATTATGGTTTTAATTTTATTATTCATTGAATGAATTGCCTCTGGAAATCTTTTGGACGAACACATTATGGTCGGCAAGTATTGGCTGACTGACGTGATCTTAGGTAACGGACCGCCACAGTCTACTATTATTTTGCTAAATGGTTCATCAAATGCAGGAGTAGGTCTAAGATGAGCTTTATGCATCTTCTGATTGAGTTTTCCTACGTTTTGACAAGTGTGACAAGATCTACAGTATATAGAAACATCCCTTTTAATTTACGGATATTAAAATTGATTCAAGATCTTGTGATAAGTCTTACGGACTCCTAAATGAACGGCCAAGGGAATTTCATAGGCTAGATTAAGAATTTCCTGCCTATTTGACTTCATAATAACTAGCTGACTGACCACTCGTCGATAGCGGGTACATCAGGTAGTCTCCAAGTTCAACAACAGCCTTATGAAACCAACAGGAGTTCTCGGGATCTTGTAACTGTTCGGTTGTCTTTTGTTACCCTGATAAGAATAGATAGAATGGGTAGCAAAAAGAGGATCGCCGTGATCAAGATCTATTGTTGGATCAATATTAGGAGCAAAGGTGACCTCGTAAATCATCAGTGAATATATCAGCTAAAGGAATATTTTCCTGACCAAAATCATTCTCAAGAGCTCATTTTTCCCATAGCTTTAGTAACTGCACAATTAGGATTTTAATGAGGGATTTCATTCTCAATCTGATCAACCTCATGATCCAAACAAGGCTTGTCAGTTGCAAGTGGTCATTGCGAGGTAATAAACGAAAACCCTCAATAGATCAAGAAGTCACTGCTCCGACAGTCACTGGTTCTAGTGCCAAATTCACACAATGGAGATGAATATCAATAAAGCGGCGCTCTAATCCCTACATTTGTATTTGTATTACATATTACACATTCTCTCTCTCTCTCTCTCTCTCTCTCTCTCTCTCTCTCTCTCTCTCTCTCTCTCTGCATTTGTATTTGCCTGATGTTTTCATCTTTCAGAATTTACATTTCCATCATTTCTTTCTTAGACTGAAGCTTTCTTAATTCCAGTTCCATCTGTGGATTTCTAACTGTAATGCCTTTAATCTTCAATTAAAATCAAAGACAGACTTACTAATCAAACCCGAAACAATATCACCATACATCTTCTTTCCCACCAAATCTGAACCAAAACATTCTTTATTTCTTGGTTTGATAAAGAAACTTTCAATATTGTGGGTCAATATGTGGGTCAATATAAGTTTGCGATTTTAGATCATACTATGCGGATGCGTGAAAATTCAGTATGGAGTAGTCATTGTAGGGTGGCATGGAAACAGATGGGTCACGATGGAGATGTATGTAAATTTAATAAGAGTGATGTCACTATTGCGCCTGATCGAAATTGAACATTGCTGATGACACAGTGGGGTCCTAAGAAACAGTAATCATGATTTGTCGGTATTGAACCTTATCTAAATTTAGCAAGGGAATGGAACATATTGATGGACAGGCAAGCCATAACTAATTACAGACCTTGATTCACTCTTAAACACAAATATTCATGCTTACACACCAACACCCTCAATTACAATCCAACGTCTATCCTTACAAACTAATGCTATGAGGTATGATATATTATGATAGGATTACAAACACTCTTTCAAACAAAAGTTTGGAAAGTAATTAAATATGTGGATCAGTTATTGAACATTAAGTAAAAGATAAAAAATAAAGCTACTGTTTATAACAATTATTGTAAAGTCTGAAATCAAGTGCAGAGAGATGCTCTTGAGAGAGGCAAAATCTAATTATTCATGTAATAAAGTTGAAAAACAAACCACACAAAGAAATTGTGCCAAAAGATAATGATGCTCATTTAGCATTGTAAATCAAAGGATAATGCTACTTTTGCACTGGATATTGAAGACAGCAACTACCATAGTCCCTATGATATTGCAAATGATTTAATATCTTCTTCACTAATGTTGAATCTACACCTTTGAAAAGAAATTTCACAACCTTCAAATACATTTACAACATATTCAATTTTTTTAAATTTTAAGAAAGAAATGTTTACAATAATACACTTCAATTTCAACCGGTAAATAAGGATTTTTTAGAAAGAGTAGACTTAATCCATGCACAAGCCTTGAAAATATTCCAGCAGGTACCGACATTTTCATAATTCTGTTTACTTACATCTTTAACGTTTCTATATCATGTGGTATTGTGCCTAATAAACTAAAATCAGCTAGATTTTGAGCTCTGTGCAAAAAAGAATAGTAGGGATGATGCCAACAATCACAGGCATGTTAGTATACTCAGTATTGACCAAGACTATAAAAAGTACATTCTATGTTTAACTTTTTAAACACTTCAACTAAGAATAACTTTATGAATTGTAGTGGTTTGTACTCTACTTGTTCATGTTTAATATGTCTGTTTGGTCATATGATGTACAAACGCCAGCTCCAAAAAGGTCTCTACACTTAAATGATCATGCTTAACTCAAAAAGAATAATGCAATATTGTGAAATAAATAGCTAGGATTACGAGTTACAAACGCTTAATGGTTTGAATCATATGTACAAAATAGACAACACATTTTTAATAAAGAAGCCAGACCTTTAACAATATTATGCAGTGTACCCCAAGGTTGTATTTAAGACATGATATATTCTTTGTTATGTTACGCTAAAGATATCGTAACTAGCATAGCACTGGCTGTAAGCTTTTGTTATATGCAGATGACAATGCTATCATGTTTTCACAGTAGGATCCTTGCCTCGTTACCTAATTCTTCGGAAAGAACTAGAATAATGCAATTTTTAGCTCACTGACAACAAACTATTATTTAGATAGGACAGAATGTTTGGCTCGAAACGAAAATTAAAATAAAAGATCACAGATTGTTCAGATAACCTGTTATGGTCAAATAATCAATTTTATAAAGAGTATTAAATACTTTGGTCTGCAAATAGATAACAACATTCTCTTCTTTAATACGCTAAAAAATTTCGACTGCTCCTGTATTTCGTGGCATGTCGGAATTGATAAAAAGTCTCAAAATCAAATTCCAAATTGCTCATTAAACAAACTGTAAGATTTATTAGTAACCTTTAATCCGGATGAAACATTAGACACCTTAAACCTGATAGTGTGGAAATGATTAGAATATAGAGTAAAACAGTGAACAATTTTTTTTAATGAGCAAAGTCCATTTTATATGAGACAAAGATTTGTAAAACTAATTGATCAGCACCATTTGACACTAGGAGGAGTGAAATTAATTATATCATGCCATGTGTTAGTGGAGTAGTCTTGATGATTTTTTTTCTCCAATGACTGCAACCTATTATCAAACTGTATTAAAACATTTCACGCGCATTTATCGATACGTGAAACCTGCTGTTAAGTTATACCCTTTAAAATAAAGCAAAAAATCACGAGAACATACTTCAGTGATATTTTATTAGAATCTGTATGTCACTAGAATAAATTGGTGCTTAGTGATACTTTGTAATTCTGAAATCAGCATTTTAAATTTATGACACTTAATTGTAATCTTTTAGTTTTGTCAAATATATAATTTTGATTTGGAAAGATAGACTGCTCTAAAACCTTCATCCCGTAGACCCCTATAAGCGTTGCAGGCTTTCATGTGTCGTCTTTAGTGGATCACATTTTTAATGTATGTATGTATGTATGTATGTATGGAAAGATGAATGTGTGCATGCATGCATGCATATACCGTATGTATGTATGTATGTATGTATGTACTGTTTCGTAATCTATGGTTACAAACTAACAGAAAAAGCAATACCAACAAGTTTTGTAAATCTCAGCTTTAATTATCAGTTTTATAAAGTGAAAACTTAAGAGGAACTTACAGTATTATGTATTCAGTCAAACATAATCCTTAAAAGGTTCTTTCAAAGTGCAAAAGAATGAAATGTCTCGTATAAATTTAAGATCTGGAAATGTACTGGTCCGCCAAGAATCGTGACATTGTCAAAATGGCCTCATCCAGAATTCCTTTGATGATTCACAATAGTTCCAATATAATATTAGACCCAATGAGCACTTTCTGTTTCCACGGAATAATTCCAACAAATGTTTTCCTCTCAAATAATATCTGAATACAACATAAAATACGTCTGCAGACTTGATGTTACAACAAGAACACAACAAATAAGAATGATAAAACTGCTTAGTCCGAGGAACTTATATACCGACAATAAGGTTAAAACAGATATTATCACTACTAAGTGAAAAATTGCACATTTCCAACATCGTAAAAGAAACCACGTAATCTTTATGTCATCTAATGGGAACTAACTTAATTTTACTAAGATACTATCTGGTAGACCTATCCAATGGGAAAAAGCGCACAACTTGTAAACATATTTACTAATTATTATTATAAACTGTCAGCACATACGTAAGCATCTATTTATAGGTTGTATACAATTTTATGATAGTAACATTTAAAACGGACACTATGCACGTACATCCAAAGCCAACTATAGATAACCAATAATATTTAGTCACGAATAAGAATTACACAAATTATAGATATACACGTGGCCGACAAGAGTGGGGGAGGCAACCTGGGATATATCCCTGGGGCCCCGGGCCAGTAAGGGGGCCCGGGCCGAACAACACTTTTTAATTTTATAAAAGAAAAATTTTGTTTGAACAAGAACTAGGAGAGGCCCGGGTGTTTCTTACCCCAGGGCCCGTGATCGCTCTCTACGGCTCTGGATATACATAATACATCCCTCAAAGGGAGAGAAAGATTTATGCAATAAAGCTTTCTTTTTCCATATTAATCAAACACATAAATGATTCTAACGATGAAATTGCATACGAAGATGTATAATGAATGTACAAAAATGTATACAAAATAAAACAATATTGAAATCACATACCCTCGAAAGTGCGTCTGCAATTAAATTTTCTTTTCCATTGATGTGCCAAATGAAGGTGTTGTATTCTTGCAGCGACAAACTCCGTCTCAACAATTTCTGATTTGTATTTTTCATTTTAATGATGAACGGAAGGGGGTTTTGATCACTTAATACAATAATCGGAAAAGGAGCTGAATTAAAATACACTTCAAAATGTTGTAATGCCAAATTAAAGCCAAGCACTCACTCTCAATAGTGGAATAATTTCCCTGGTGCTTATTTAATTGTTTAGAGAAACAGCACACTGTACGATCCACACCATTACTAGATTCCTCAATTAATTCGCCGCCAGCCCCTACGTCACTTGCTTCAACAGATTTCAAATGGTTGATTGAAATCCGAAATTGAAAAAACTGTTGCACTTTTAAGTATGGCCTTTAATTTATCAAACACGTCATGAGGTTTGTCAGACCAATAAAACTTGGTCTTCTTACTCAATAAATTGGTCATGGGATCGGCAATTATGGAAGACTTTTAGCACAATTTCCGATAATATCCAGCCATACCCAAATATTGCATCAGTTGCTTTTTACTGATAGGCACAGGGAATTAAGAGATAGCCTTAACCTTAGCTACAGGCTTGACTTGACCACGTCCCACGGTATGTCCTAAAAATGTGACATAAGCTTGGCAAAACTCACTTTTACTTAAACTTATTGTCAAATTTGCCTCGCTCAGTCGAACGAAAAATTTTCGGGTAGATTCTGTGTGATCTTTCCACGTATCACTGTATATAATGACGGTAAATATATACGTATCACTGTATATAATGACGGTAAATATATACGCATCACAGCCATATATACAAAATGTTATCATGTTCATTAAGCGCTGGACTGTTGAAAGAGAATTTTTCATAACAAATGGCATTATTTGGTATTGGTAGAGTTCATCTGGAGTTGCAAAAGCCGAAGTTTATTTTGCTCTATCCAAAGTGATATCTGCCAGCTCAAACTTGGTAACATATTTTGCATTTCCAATTCTGCCAATACAGTCATCAATTCTTGGTATTGGAAAGCGGTCAGCTTTAGTGACACTGTTCACTTTTCTTTAGTCGTTCTAAGCATTAGAATATTAAAACCATAGGACCGCGGATCGAGAACAGTTCTTTATTGAAAAATATAGTGCATATATAATTGAGTATCGCCTTACTGCCTAAATCTAGCTGGAAAAAAAGAAACCTCAACAGAACTGGAAAGGCTCCGAATAAACAATAAACAACTATTTTAGGGCAGCGTATTATAAACCATGACATAAAATATAGTACATGAAATTAAACAAATTAAATTAAATACTTAATATTACAGCTATAGTATTGTAAAACAGGACACAGAATTTAGTGTAAGCAAACAAAAAATAAAATACATACTACTACGGTTGTAGTATTGTAAAACATGACATGGAATCTCGCGTATGCAGAAAATAAATTACATACCGGATATCATGAAATAGGATATGCAAATAAACGTGGCTTCTCCCCTGCTGGTAAATAATATATTACCCGGTGGATACGTAGTCTAGTAGTAAGTAGTCTCTTTCCCTGTGGGTAAATAGTCTGTTTCATGTGGGGTAAGTAGTCTATTTCACGTGGATGTAAGTAGTCTATTTACTACAGCTATCCACAAGGGAGAGGCTTTAGCTACTAATGTATGCATTTTAAAAACCGTTTTCATAGTTATTTAGATATATAGTAAAGAAAAGAATATAACTTGGGAATATGAAAGCTTTTACTTCTCATCCGTTTTTAATAAATTAAAAAAGGATACATTAGGGCCAGTGGTGAATTGTTCATAAAAATATAAGATTTTAAACAATCAAAGTTACATATTTGAGGACCAGTGTCCAGAAAGGAGGCGGGGGATGGGGGTATAAGTACTATTTTTAAGTCCTGTGGCCGCATTGTTACAACAACTATTTGGATGACCGTTCATCTAGGGACAGGTTAGAGGTCTATGGTGAAGGGGTGAAAATGAGCAAGAACCGGCAGAGGTCAGAGTGAAGATCAAGTGATATGGTTAAAGTCACGTGAGCCAGAATTCGGGGCTTATTGCTTTTCAAAACCAAAAAATCGCAGATGACTGCATCTTAGTTTTCAAACCAGTATATAGATGAAAACTGGTTAGCCGGTCTTAACGAGTCAAGTGTTCCAGAATCGACAAATTACCCAGTACTTTCTAGTTTCGAAATATAACCCTTACATACGTTTGTGGACCTTAGTTACCAAGACAGCAAAAATTCTCTTCATGCTACCAAACTACAAGGAATGTCCTGATGGCACATGTGTTCTGTACTCATTCTCTTTAACCATCATAGCTTATTCCTTTAAGTCGAATACCACAACTGCAAATAAGATTTCAAGTTACCGCAAGATCTTTTTCACTCTGTGCAATATATTTTGAAATAGTAGAGAGAAATTTTAATACCTAACGTAAAAATATATTGATTGCAACTACAAATATTTAGCTGTCTTTTTAATGGTTAAGACCAGAGTTTGCAGTAAGGTGTTTAATTTTGCAAAATAAATGTTTTGTACTGTATTTCTACCTACATTATATGCTTAAGCCGAATATAATTTTACATTTCTGCTAATTGTTCATCTCAGAGGGATTATCTCATATATGTAATATAGATATTCCTTTCATGAAGTATTTTCAGGCTTGAAAAATGGATGCGTTTGAGTGACATGTTAGCGCGATGTTCCATCAGTTATTGACTTTTATGAAGAAAACAAAATGTAAACAAGACAAATCTTTAAATAAACGATGAGATTCGTTCCACCTTAAGTTTTACATAAATTAAAGATCTACAATCATACATGCGAAGACTTGGCTTATTTCGGCTTTGTCTAGCCAGATAAAATAAATTAAAATAAAAAATGAAAAAGAAAGATTGAGAGTGACGACAAACCTAAAATATACATCGAATTACCGCATCAAAATCAGCGTGTTCAATATTTATTTATTTATTTTTTATTTATTTTATTTATTTCATATAAGTTTGGTACAGTTGGTGTTCTTGTGATGGTCTGGAAAAGACTGAGTTAAGAGACCTCTGTTTCTTTCGTATTTTTGGGTGGTGGGAATCATGACTTGTTTATTTGTAAATGAGAAATTTACAAACTAGACTGCTACTAATGTATTCAGTATTGTGCATTTTTTTTTTATTTTGGGGGCGAAGTTAAATACATACAGCAATTTTGCTCTTATCTTTCATATTTTTTACTTCGGAAACATCTAAAAATTACAGTGGGTGATGATATGGAAACCTAAAAGATCACATCTTTGTACCTGACTACTATATGGCTAAAACATCAGACGGGTTTTATTTATTTGCATGCAATATGTTGGCTGCTTTAAAAAAAATGTAGGATCCACATGGCTGCTCTGTATGTAACAATAGTCTCCCTCACCCCAGTATTTACTGGGACACCTGCATTCTTTGAGGGCAATTTTTACGAATGTCCTGATAAACATTTTCTCAAATGCAGAAAGTTTTAACATTTGATCTCACAGTGGTATTGAGATTCAAGTGCGATGCACTTATTTGCCATCCATGTTTCGTGACAGTTACCCTCCAGGAAAGAGACAGCCTATTTTCCATTTAAAAGCTGGTATGAACAAGTTTCATTATAAGATCTATAACAGATTTGTCCGACTCTTATTTCTTGACAACGAACTGATGCGTCTGAAAGTTTGGTCAACAGGAACCAACATATCTTCGCTGTATATATTATTTTCATGATGTTCGTACCATATTAACCTTAATATAATGTATTTTTATCATGGGGTTCATACATATTAATACCATGATCAGGATATTCATATATATTAATAATATGATCATTATGTTCATATCATGTTCATACAATGATACTGATGTTCTTTCATATTATTATTATAATCATGATGTTAATACATATTAATACTATTCTCATGATGTTAATAGATACTGTTCTCATGATTTTCAAGCACATTAATACCATGATTATAATGTTCTTTCATATTAAAGCTACGATAATTGTGTTCATATTGTATTAATATTACAATCCATCTATACTTCATTTCAAGTGTACCAAAACTTATCCTCCGCATTTGATTTAATTGCTCGATACATTACGAGTTTTTTTTTTTTACTCAATTACTCGATACATTACGAGGCTTTTGGTACCATTTCTCGATATATTACGAGGCATTTCATCCAATTACTCGATACATCTACGATGCTATTGGTTCAATTTATTTTCGTGAATTGCATTCTATTTTAAAAGCAGAGCTGTTTTTCTTAGCGATAATTAATTCGTACTTCAGTACCAAAGATGACGTGAAATACTGCATGAAAATAAAGCACTCCAAATGAAAGATTTATCTTTTTTCAAGCAAATAATTGGATATAAAATTGAAGGTCTGTGTTAAGAATTAACCAGCAGAAAATTACATTTGAAATCTGTTTGACTCGCTTCACCGGTATAGTGTATAATCCAAACACTTGCTATAGCTAGCTAAGAAAGAAAAGTAGTTAATTGCAACAACTGGTGTAAACATAACTGATAAATGTTAATGCACACCTGAAACTGCATGACCTTAGATTCAACAGGGTCGTGCAGACAGCAATTTAGAGTGTTTAAGTGCGTATCAAGGCAAGTGCGCGTATGTATATATATATATATATATATATATATATATATATATATATATATATATATATATATATATATATATATATATATATATATATATATATATATATATATATATATATAACGTTACAGCACATACTTTCCCTAAATAGCACATTGTATGACCCCATAATTCCATTTATCAACAAACAACTTCCTTTACCTCTTTCTCTAAACTATAGCGGATCAACACTGCTTTACTCCCTGGAGAAATACATTACCGTGCATGACAATGATTTCATCCCATAGGCGACAGCAGTATGTAACCTTTTATTAATTCAGAAATAAATATGAAACACCTCTAGGTCTACAAATCTATTTTAAGTAGACTCTATAAAGTGTTCTCGTGTACTTACGCGGACACTAGAAATCCACGTCAGACCGAGAAAAGGATGTCTGTGGTAGACACTAAAAATCCATGTCTGACTGAAAAAGAATATCTACGGTAAACACTATCAAACCCTATCTGACTGATGAAGGGTGTCTACGGTTGATACTATAAAACCCTCTCTGATTGAAAAAGGATGTGTATGGTAGACGCTATAAAACCCTGTCTGACTGAAAAAGGATGTCTATGGCAGACACTTAAAAATCCATGTCTGACTGAAAAAGAATGTCCCTGGCAGACGCTATAAAATCTATGTTGTTACGTGACAAGGGCTCGTACTCAGTAACAAAGAAAAGAGTGAAAGTCAACAAGCTTTGTATATTTTAACAAAACAATTTATTTCCCTAGGAAACAATGTAATAATTGGAAAATAGGACTTACGGTTTGTGAATATAATCCAAAATTTAATCCTAAGAATGAAAAATACAAGTCCTATCACTAAATAGTTCTATTAGAATCCAGGTTCGAAACTCGACGACATGCAAATATGGAAGTTATGATGTCAGATGTGGTCCATGTACGAATATCAACAATTCCTCAATTGAATCACAGTTTTTGTTTCCGAATAATTCCAGAATAAATTTCCATGAATATCTTTCAGAAATTTTTATAAAAAAGTCCACTTGTTGAGTTTCCTAGAGAAGAAATTATTAAATCCAAAAAACAAATGAAAACAATCTGGCAACAAATAAAAAAAACCACCTTGTTCCTTCAAGATGTTAAAACGACTCTGACAGAAAAATATTAAGAATGCGTATTTAAACCCCAAAAACATCATTTCAGTCTCGCGAGATGGGTCATGTGGTCTCTTACTACAAGACATTTATCACGTACGCCCGTGTAGCCCCAATTAAGAACCAATAATAAAAAAACGTTGTTTACACATGGTGATCATGCAAGCAAAGTATGGCCTTGATACTGACCAATCATTTTAACTTCCTGTTTACGAACTTCCCAACCCAAGACGAACTAGGTTAACTAAAAATAATTCTCATGTAGCACGTTTTACGTCTTAGATAAACAACATTTACTAAAAGAAAATATCGAATTACTGAAAAAGAATTTCGAATCCCATGGAAATAATCATTACAATAAAATGTAATGAAACAAAACCAAAATAAAAAGAATTCTAAAACTAACACACAAACAATTTAATTACATATACGTAACAATGTCTAAATGAAGAAATCATTCTTCCACAGACCCATGCAGTCCATGAAACAAAAAAGTTATATTTAAATGAAATTATTGTTAGTTTCCTTTCAGAGCATTATTTTGCTTTAAAACTGCTGTTTTCTGTAAGCCTCCGGACCATACCAGATGTCACAAGTTGGCAGATAATCGCATGGTCGCCGTTGGATATATGGCTTTGTTCAAAGGCTGAACATATTCAATTACCGACGATGGTAAAACGCAAGTTTGCCAACGTTGTTCAGCATTTGTAATTTCGACGCTGGCGAAACAGCAGATGGGCCAACGCTGATCTGCTGTTGTAATACCGACTTAGGGATGTATGCGTTGACCGAAGGTTCGATAAAGTTTCTACAAACTTAATATTTTTACCTGAAGAAAAAAAAATCACATTACTCGCCTTAAAACCAGAGCTGTAGAACCACTAACTGAATGTTTGAACGGTTCAATACGTGATCTATTTTTATGCTGGAATTTTCCTCAGTAGTTATTGGAATATTTTCAATGTTTTATCATGTAAGTTGATTTGCATTCATAAATTTAAACTTTTCTATTTACATATATCTGAAAATCAGATTCGATACAGAAATTACAATAAAGTCCGTTTATATTAGGCGGCATGGTTTCTATTCAAGCATGGCATGTCCGGGATTATTACGTTATACGATATATATAGTAGATTTGTAATTAGACCTAACTAATGTTAATTATTTTCTTTACGTAATTGTTGTTGGGTTTATTTAGGACTAAATCAGCCGGGGTAGGATATTTAATTTGAACATTATACACATTATATAATGTCACGTGACTGTCAAACATCTTTTTGCTCATTTGCTTTTATTTTGGCCGACATTGGTCCATCATACACTAACTTGTCCCCAATGTCGGCCCATCTTGGCTAAATGACGCTCTTCCAATGTCATTGTTTATTATTAACCATCTGTTGGGCCAAACAATCGGGTCGAACTTGGCCTGATGGGTCAGCATAAAATTATGACGTTGGACAGATGTTGGTTCACCAATGTTCATATGTGAACTAACACTGGCCCAACATGCAGCCAATGTGCAAAATGACGTTGGTAACGTCATTTTTTCATGATGTGCTGGTGTTTGTGACGACGTTGACTCAACGTTGTGTGCTATCTAGGTCACAATTATGGATGCAAGGGTCACGTTTTTGCAATAAATTAATACTGCATCAGCCCGGCTAAAATAACAATTCTCACAAAAAGCAGAGTACATCTATGATGTCAAAAGTGTCCATATCATAAATTTGACCTGCCAAGTCAATGTAGGCTCATATGAAAAGAAGTTTACTCAGCAACACCAAATTTACATATGCGTTTTTGTGCCTGAAGATATTTTGACACAAAGTTATGCAAGCATTTCCCTATGTGATAATTTTGAAAACTTTGGGTACTAAACAGCTAGTGCATCTAAATAGTTGCCATCCAAACCGTTTTTGAGATATTCTACTTCCCTTGAAAGCAGGGTCTCTACTGCTATGGTGCCTAGGTCTGCTTCATGGCCAACAATTGGTATTTCGCTGTTTAGATACTGTGAAGTTACTATGGGATACGACTTTCTTCAGCTATTATTGATTAATGAAAGATACGAGGGTTTTTTGTGATTTAGATGTTTCGGGCTTTTGATGTTCCTGAAGCGGATTCGAGTCAGGTTCATCACATGACTGAAATCAGTTTGAAAAAGATCACAAGCCTAAAAAACCTAATCCACAAATATACCCATATTTTTCAGAATTAAACAATAATAGCCGAAAGAGTCGGATGATGGTCTTAACTTTAACAATTTGATATCTGCTAATCGAGAAAACGTGTTCCTGCTACATATGCATACAATGAAAGAAAGGGGAAATGATATAATCGATAGAGACTAGATTCGTGTAGTGTACACTATTGATTTGCAACGTGAGAGACATGTACACTATACTGCTATTATAGTATAATTTTTTTCGGCATCAAGATACGAAAGAGAGTCCAGTATTGTCAGGCTCACGATTTTATTTAGGTGGCGATGTAGTTTCGTATTTTGCATTAGATTTTAACAGAAAAAGAATTGTGTAGGTTTTCCTCACTGCTTTTATTGGCTATTAAAATACCTTTTATATCTTTGGTATTGTTAAATGAAATGTTAATTTACTTTATTTTGGTGTATGATTGACATTTGTAGGTTAGGTTATAGAGCATACAGCTTGGCCTTACTTCAGATGTGCATCTTTAAAAAAAAAAATGCCAGTTCCGCTAGGTCATTGTCACTTCCTGGACTTCAGATGTATATTTTTTTTTATAAAAAAAAGCTCATAACTTTTTTTAGATTTTATATCTGGTAACGTATTCATTGCACTTTCAGAAGTTGTTATTGTCTAATGTGCCAAAATGCATGTTCCCTATTTTAATAATTGTTAAAGATAGTTTACTTTACACTAATTCAGGATGATTATTTAACACATGGGAGCAGCCATTTTAGTTAGCTGTGTGCATAGATCATGTGAAATTTTCACAAGTATAATATCGAAAGAAATTTCAGCCACAGTACGTGAAGGTAGTATAGAGGTATGCCAACATTCTCTCCATTGTGCATTTTGCAAATGTAAACAACTTCACTTTACCCCTGTCATTCTCTCAGAAGTTCATAATATCTGTAGAGAGTCCCTTTACAGCGCATTACACTTTGCTGCCATTACGGTTATCCTCTGTGTTTCTACTCAAGAAAGACAATCAAACAAGATAGTACTCGTTAGCTTCAGAAAATGAAAAACAGCCCTAAAGTACCCAGTATATTTAAAATTAATCAATTTAATAAGGAAAACACTAGCAATTGACACAATGGCGACTGGTCGCAGTGGGTGGCAACCGTTGTAATCATATTCTATGTAAAGGAAGCTGAATAACACTGATGATTTCCAAGCAAACATTTGTCTTTTTGAATAATAATAATAATAATAATAATAATAATAAGCAAAAAGTGGCTCCTAGATCTTTAATCGTTGCATGAGCCTAGATAGCACATATATTCCTGTATGCATATGCTTGTTAATCTATTCCAATCCGTCTGCTGAAGCCTTTCAGACTGACCCCTTTCTGGCCCTATCCACCACACCTGCCCACGCAATCGTTCTCATTTTTGATCTGTTCTCTGAATATTTCATTTTAATCCTGGTTTTATTTGTGTGTTTCTTTGATTTGCCAACAAGTTTAAGAAAAACGTCATCAGAAGATCACACCCTACTTTCAACCGTCCTTGTTAGAATCTACCTTCTTCATCATTTTGTTTATTTTAATAATACGCAACAACTGTTATTAATGTCTTCTCGATCTCTTCTACCTGTGGACAATACGTGTACGTAAATCGTGACGTCATCGTCATGCTTTCAGATTGGTCATATACTGATGTTCTCAATAGCAGTTCAGTTAATTCGGTTTATCTACTCCAGCTTTAGGACTTGCATTTCTGAGTCAATGGTCTATATTTTTTGTAGGTAAGTTGTATTAATTTACATTTACAAAGCACTTAATTTATTACATCTCAATGAAAATGTGACAGAGCTCTCAAAGATCCTTAAGTGTCAGGTTTAAGATCATCACCGGCGGCGGGGTATAGGGTAGAGGTGAGCCAATTCATTGTAAATAGATTTTTAGTGACCGCATTGCCTGGGAAAGTCAGGAAACCATAAAGATATATGACAGATACTTTTTTAAGAAAAGAAAAGATGTGGGAGTGATTTCTGCAGAAAATGCGTGAAATTGTTTAATCTTATATCTGGGGCTCCGAGTGGCCGTGTGGTCTAAAGCGCGCACCGTGACGGATCATTGTCATCTTGCCTCTGTCTGCATGGGTTCGAGTCTCAGGTTCGGCCAATGTGGGTATGTGAGAAAGCTTGCCAGTAGCATCTCGTGGGTCGGTGGTTCTTTCCGGGGTCTTCCCGGGTTCTTTCTCCACCATTGATACCGGCCGCCATGTATAGCCTATCTTGTGCCGAAAAATGGCGTTAAACCCTACAACAACAACATCAAATCTTATATCTCAGACAGTGTTATATACAGATTCTCATTACGATAGTGTGTGTTGCCCAACAATGTTCAATACAGATATCCATTTAGATAGTGTGTGTGTGTGTGTGTGTGTGTGTGTGTGTGTCCCAACCGTATTCAAACAGATGTCCATTAAGGTAGTATGTGTTTCCATTACAGACGTCCATTATGGGTTTTGTGTGTGTGTGTGTGTGTGTGTGTGTGTGTGTGTGTGTGCCAACAGCATTTAATACAGACCTCCATTATGGTAGTATGTGTGACCCAACAGTTTTTAATGCAGACTTCCATTAAGGTAACAGTGTTCAATACAGACGTCCATTACGGTAGTGTCTGTGACCCATCAGTGTTCAATACAGACGTCCATTACGGTAGTGTCGGTTAACCATCATTGTTCAATACAGACGTCCATTACGGTAGTGTGTGTGGCACAACAGTGTTCGATACAGACTTAAGGTAGTGTGTGTGGCCCAACAGTGTTTAATACAGTCCATTACTATAGTGTGTATGGCTCAATAGTGTTCAATACAGACGTCTGTTACGTTAATGTGTGTAGCCCAACACTGTTCAAAATAGGCTTCCATTACTGTAGTGGCTGTGGCCCAATACAGTCGTCCGTTACGGTAGTGCGTGTGGCCCAAAAGTATTTACTATAGACGTCCATTCCGGTAGTCTGTGTGTGGCCCCACAATGATAAATAGACGTCCGTTACGATAGTGTGTATGGCACAACAGTATTCAAATCACACATGGATTACGGTGGTGTGTATGGCCCAACAGTGTTCAGTACAAACATCCATTACGGTAGTATATGTGTTTGGCCCGACAGTATTCAATACAGACTTTCATTAGGGTAGTTTGTGTGACCTAACAGTGTTCAATACAGACATCCATTACGATATAGTGTGAGACCCGCCAAAATCGACATTCCATTCGTAAACCTCTGTTTATTTATCTTCCTAACGATTACATTTCTATTATAAATAAAGTACAAGTGTTTCAAGAGTATGTAACATATGCATAGCAACAACATACACGTGTTCTTTAAGTATTCTTCACATACATGCACGTGTTCTTTAAGTATTCTTCACATACATGCACGTGTTCTTGAAGTAATCGTCTAATATACTCTACATTTATTTCCAGGCGATGAAGTTTAAGTTCATATAATATGAATCTGTATCAGTGTTTTTCACAAAATTAGATGGAGACTAATTTTCACTGCCTGAATTTAATCATATTGGAAGAAAATTGAAGGGGTGGGGGAATAGAATAGCTCAGCCTTTAAATTATATCACGCTTGGATATGAATCACTGAGTTATAATAAAGGCACGTGTCGATTGCAGTGTGTTAATTTTGCAATGAATGGAGTTTATGAAGGGTACGGTATATGTTAATAATTTAAGATTATAATTTCTTTAATGTAATTGTAAACCCGTAGGCTAAAAGTGCTGCGTAGTCAGCAGCGATGTATTTAACAAATATTAGATAGTTCAGAAGGTCTTATGGGAGTTGATGGACCGGCCAGTCACCTGGATTACATTATAGTGAATGAGTATGCACCTGTTCGAGTGTAAAATATTCAGCAGTGTATAAATTCCGGCACACAGCGCATGACGTCTATTCAGCAGCAGACCGGGTGGTCAATGTTACATTTGTGATAAGGCGAATCAAAACGGATAATGAAGGAATTTAAATGTGCAAGGTATAATATCCGCAATTATTTAATGTACGATGTATAATTTTTAAGTTTTTCATTGGCATGGTGGCTCCTTGACAATGATCTCAGATGATCATTTTCGTCTTACAAGCGGTGTATATACCTCTGTATTCAACTGTGCTGTTGATGGAGAAGTTACTAGTATTTGAAATGGATGTGCCTTAGTTTTGCTCAAGTTACTAGTATTTGAAATGGATGCATGGACAAGTTACCACATATTTTAAATAAATGCATGGACAAATGACTAGTATTTATAATGAATACATGGAAAAGTGACTAGTATTTGAAATGTATGTATGGACAAGTTACTAGTAATCAAAATGAATCTATGGACAAGTTACTAGTATTTTGAAATGGATGTACCCTTTTTCGACAAGGGAGGTTCCTTATCAGGCTTTACACATGCATTCGCCATTGGTGTAGGACAAGACAAAAACAGTATATACGGCAAAATACTTGAGATCAAGGTCACTGAAGGCCGATAGGGTGAGGGAGAGTCAATAATATCAAGTGTTTCTAATACTATATTCAAAATTTTGTTCTAGCTGCAAATTAAACTAAGTTTGTTTGTTGCTTTAATTTTTTTACCTTTTATTTTGCACAAAGATAGGCATTTAAAATCAGCGGTTCGTATGTACTGCATTTAAAATAAAAAGAGTAAATTATCTTAATTCCGTGTTCTTTATAAACAACACTAAATATCTTCTTTCAGACTCCACATGCCATGATGATGAAAGTTGTGATCAATTCTGACTGCTGAATATAATGGAATGGAAAAAAAATCGTTGGTGCTTTATGTGCGAAAAAAATGTTGCTATGGCCACCGCAATAAATTCGCTATGACAACAATATTATCCGTAGATATTGGAGCCAATAACGTTACTACGAACTCAGATAGCGATGCCTGCGCTAACACTGAGAAAATGTCTTCCGCAATTAATCTGTATGTACCTCCTTTACTCATTATTCTGGGAGCAGTATGCAATACGTTAGTTATCATCACCATGCGCACAAAGTATTTCCGGTCGTTATCTACTTCCGTTTACCTGTCATCTGGAGCTGTGAATGATATAATTGGTCTTCTAGTTGCATTAATACCACATTGGCTGTACTTAAACTTTTCAGACATATTTGTACGGACAGATATTTCTCAAGGTATGTGCAAATTTTTTAATTTCTACGGGTGGGCAAATGTAGACCTTGGGATTATAATCACAACCACCATGACAGCAGAGAGAGCTACGGCCATTGTCTTCCCGCTAAAATCTGCCATCAGATGTACGAGAAAAAAAGCAAGAATTATTGTTGGACTTGTCATTACAATCGTCATCATCAAAGATTTCCATTTCTTGATCTCATCTGATATCGTACCAGTAGGACGGACAGAGAGATTGTGTGACGTTTCTGCGGTAGACGAAACATACCGGACTTTTTGGCTTGACGTTTGGCCCTGCCTCCATCTATTTTATCTTTCTGTGTGTTTTTTTATCATTGTCATCAGTAACTCGGTTATAATTCATCGAGTAAGAAACTCTCTCGCGGAACAGATATCTGGACTACAAAGATGGCGACATCTAGCGCCAATGTTAATTGGAGAATCTGTTATTTTAGTGTTACTCACTTTTCCAATGGCCATATATTTATCAGGACTTGCACTGAAACTTAGATATAACCCTAATCTTTACGAAAACTATGCCATAAAAGTAAACGATAAATTAGCTTTCTCTGTGACCTTCTATATGCTGTATTCTAACAAGTGTGTTAACTTCTTTATCTATTATGTTACTGGATTACGTTTCCGGCAAGGGGTATCACTCGTATTTTCCACATGTATTTGTAGGAAAACAGTATGTACAGGTTCTCTCAGAAAAAATACCTATAAAATTCCCGTATCTATCAGTAACACAAGACACGTGACATGCCAGACGTATTTTTGAATTCCAGGAATATTATTAATATAAAATTATGTGTACTGCAACGTGCTTGGTTACGTTTATATTTATTGGGAGGGTGGGGTGGTTTACATATCTTGTGATTGGGGTGGGGGTAAAATCCTATATGATATCATATTGGGGAGAGAGGCGTGTAGCTGTGGTGAGTGTTGGTGGCGGTGGAGAATGGTTTACATATCTTGTGATTGGGGTGGGGGTAAAATCCTATATGATAACATTTTGGTGGCGGTGGAGAATGGAGAATTATCCAGATGGATTCTTCGGCTACGTATAGGAGCCATTAATTTTGCAAGTTATAATATCGGAAGTAGAACTTAATAGTATACAAGTATGGAGCATGTGCTGCTTCCAGTGTACCAATTTATTCCTTACAAAATTCTTTATTACTGCATAGCGTTTAAATTAGGTGGCATATACTGAGGTCAAATCTTAGTGAAATCATAAAAGGTTATCTTGTCAATCTTTAGATGATAGCAAAGTACATAGATTGACAATGAAACAGTGTTACATTATCGCGACTGCCTGCATAAACAAAGATAGTCTTTTTCACTGACTACATGTGTAATATATTTTGAACTTTTCCAATTGTCCTAAATACTGTACATCAAACGTTTATATTTTTTGTATACTGGTAACAATATGTAAAAAATACTGTGTTAACAATTGGAGAACAACCAAAAACAGAAGGTACTATACTGCATACGGTTTTGCTCAGTTTCCATGGGAAGTGTTACGGGGGGGGGGGGGCAATTTTAGTCAGACTTCAACAGCTTTTAGCAGCGTACTTTTATTTAAGCATTCATAGACCTTAGTTGAAAACAAAACATTCCACGTTACAGTTTTATAGTATTTCAAAAATGTAATTTCCTGTACCTTCTATGCCCAGTCTCTACTAGCTATAGCATGCGTCCATATAGATAATACTAGAATAGGCAAATATGTTTTCTAACGGTTAGGACATCATCCTTAGCCTCTCTGTCAAGTCGAGAGAAAAACCTTGGATGTAATTTGCCGCATTGATGACTATATTCGTAAGTACTTTTGTTTTCATTGCGCAATATGATGTAGAAGGAGACAAAGTCACAATCAGAATATTGTTGACCTTTTCCCTCGCAACCTATGCAGTGCACTCTGCTTTTTCTCTCGCAACATACGTGGTGCACTCCGGCAGCGGCTAATCACCAAATCCATCACTTTTATGCCTATTCATACTCCTAAATCCGAGGTTATTTATCTGATTGCGGAAATGAACGAGCAATCCCTTTTCCAATCGTCTTTTCTAAATCAGACTACTATAAATTTGATCAAAATATAGTTGCGTAGGATGTCAAGATGACTCATTTCGATGCAAAGTTCAATTACACGGTGGCAGCTTATATTTCATTTCGAAAGGGCAACTCGATTGACAAAACAATATCAAGTAACAGCAATAGCAAAGTTTTTAAAATTTAATAATTATCAACGCTGTGGAAACCAGCCTTATAAAAACCAGTCTTAGAGAAATCGAATATAAAACACACCGAGCGCTAAAACAAAAACTTGTTCATATGTAGCATCTCTAGTCAGAAACCAGAAGGCAACTGGATTAATTCTTTCTTGCTCAGCAACAGTGGTTCTGAATGTGCACTTGCGCAAAGCAATTCGAACTGCAAGAACTGAACTTGAGAAGAAAAAACATTCTATTATGACGGCGAAGGAAACGCTTATCTTCTACTATAATTTATTATGATTTTCATATCTCAGAATTAAGCCAAATTTGTACACTTTACGGAAAATGAAATCTTATAAACATGCATTGACTAAGCACATACATACATATACACACACACACACACACACACACACACACACACACACACACACATATATATATATATATATATATATATATATATATATATATATATATATATATATATATATATATATATATATATATATATATATATATATATATATATATATATATTACTACACTGGATTAGTAAGATAATGAATTAGCTGGACTTCCTCTGTCATGATCAGTGCATTTTAACATCATGTGTTATTAACTTTTATTATAAAAGTTTTAAGTATACGAAACATCAATAAACTCCTTGACAAAAAGACAAAAGAAAAATAAAATTCAAAAGAAAGCATAAAATATTATACTCATACATAATCAACGATCGCGTGTAAGTACAAATGGATAATTGGCACATGGTGTGGCGAAAAATATCACATGACCAGTAATGATGCATAGCTTATTTGAGATTTGGTTGATGAATAAAAGCAAATGTACAATTCTCTCTCTCTCTCTCTCTCTCTCTCTCTCTCTCACACACACACACACACACACACACACACACACACATTTGCAAACTCATCAATACACGAGTTTGATATCTATGGTATATTTTGTTTCCTAGATGGCAGCACGTGATACGAAATAACAGATTGACAATGTTTGATCTCTGTTCTTGACGTTGTACTTAGTGAGATGGTACCCGAAATTAAAGCAAGGTAAATAAAACTATTTACTTGCGAAAGCAGCAACATCTTAGGTCTTCCTGCAAACGGGAAAATAATTATAGAAATAGAAAATGCTAGATTAATGTTTTAAAACTGTTTACATTTGCCAGAAAGCGTGCCATTCACCCACGTAACAGAAACATATCGTACCTTTCGTAAGAAACAGGTTTTTATTTCTTATTGACGCTCCAATACGGAGAAACATTCGATTTTATTTTGTTCTTTCGTTTTTGTTCTGTCAGAAAAGCCCGAGATAATCAGATTACCTTTGCTGGTAAAGTAAAAACATCATACACGTATGTGCGCCAACGCTTACCGCAGCTTTATGGAAGAGTTAGGTGTTAGGTACTATTAATTTTGTATTGTATGTTGGCTTTTCTCCATGATTATATTATGTATATCTGTACTTTTAATTGACCTTAGTCCGAAATCAAGCTAATGGTCTACCTGACTAGTGACATTTATGTTGTAAACTACACAATTCATAGCTAGTATTTCACTGTCATCATAGATTAAATATTCAGATCATTATTAATAGAGGCAAACATGCTTATTTGAGTCTGAGTCTGGTACATGAGTTCTTTGAAATTCCTAAACTTAGTGACAACTTTGAATGTTTTAGAAATGAAACTGGCGTAAATCTAATTTAGATGGATTTTATTTAAATTATTCACTGGAATTACAAAGTGTTCATTAATACTACTTAGACTACATCATTAATTTGGAATTGTAATGAATTCAGTCAAGGACATTTTGGGTTATATTATTGTGTCACATCAAAAAACAGTTAACACATCGCCACATTCCAAAGCACTGGCACATTAGCGCATTCAAAACTACGGACACGTTAGTACATTCAGTATTGGAATATATTTGAACACCACTGGAATTAAATTGGAACTACTTATACTTGGATTTGTGATAGAACATTTAGGACTGTTTGGGACTTAATTCACAATGCTCTTATGTTTTTTAAAATTTTCACTTTTTATTCAAGGAAAATAAATTCTTTGTTGAATTTTACAAAACTTGTTGGTTTTCGCTCTTTTCCGTTACTTGGTATAAGACCATAGAGCCGTAACATAGATTATACCCTGATTGTATAGTCTTATCCATTTGCGGACAGAACAGCATTCGTCGACGTTCGACAAGTAAGTTTCAACACATGTACTGTACCTGCAACACGCTTTACTCTGTCCAGACTTACATATATACTGAGCCTGCGACACGCATTACACTGCCCCGAGTTACATGTACTATACCTGCAACACACCTTACACTGCTCAGCTACAGGTAGCTTAAGTAAAATAAGACTTGGATTTAAGCAGCACGTGAACTTCCCATATTTAAGCACAGTTAAGTGATATTTACCAGTCCATATACTGGAAGGCATACCATCATAACGATTCTAATGAACCCTGGTGGCTCCGGTTTGGTCCGCATATGAATAATGTAGTTTCCTTGGCGTCCAGCCTATTTGATCCTCGTTTGAATAAGACAGTTTCCTTGGCGTCCGCGACCTGTTTAATCCGCGTCTGAACACTACAGTTTCCTTGGCGTCCAGTGCCTATTTGATTCGCGTCTGAATAAGACCGTTTTCTTGGCGCCATGGTCCTGCTTGATTCCGTGTCTGAAAAATGATAAGATGAGACGATATAAGAAAAGACAAGGGAAGATGCTGCTTGTGCACTTAGACATCACATTCCTTCATACCGAGAACATCTTACTTGGCACTTTTGTCCCAATCCAAATTCATGAAAGAAACGTTCAGGCCCGGCCCTAGGATGTGCGGGGCCCAAGGCAGCAAGCGATGAGCGCAGGGCCCCAAGCAACAAAACTGCATTGCGGAGAAGCACGGGGCCCAAGGCTGTTTCTTCGTTCGCCTTGCCCTAGGGCCGGGCCTGGAAACGTTTACTTTTCAGCTACATAATTTGTTGACTGTCCCTAGTTTACCTTCTTCTGTTTTATTTATTTTCGTTCTTTCTATTTTTTGTTTAATTGTGAAATGTATTGTTAGTTACGTGGCTCTTTATTTACCCGTTATGAAATGAACCCATGTCAGTAGGAAACTCGCCAGACGAGAAACGTCTGCTTTCCATGGGCAAACTAGGTTACTTAATTATTAGAAGATCTGATATTATTAGTTGCGTGATTCGTTTTGTGACTCGGTATGAAACAATTCCTGTACCGCTTAGGTGGCCTAAGTGGTTAGAGCTTCCGCCTCGGATGCAGGAAGTTGCGCGTTCCAACTCACAGTCAAGTCATATCGAAGACATTAAAATGGTACTAGCATCTGCCTCGCTTGGCACTCAGCATTAAGAGGTTTGTGTTAGGACTGGTCGGCCTGGTGTCAGGATAATGTGACTGGGTGGGAAATGATGCTACATGTCTGCTGCATGACGCTCCAGTGTTAGACATCACTATAAACTGCAACACTGCAGACATCGTAGCGATATGACTGAAAAAGTTTTAAAGTTACGTAAAAATCCAAATCACACACACACATACACACACACACACAACTGATACGATTCCGTGTCAGTAGGAAACTTACTATGTGATGCGCAGACGCTTGGGCCAGGTAGGTTTTCTGTTTTCTCGGTATGGCAATGTGCCAAGAAGGTCGCTAATGGCATTAGCAGGGTAAATTCGTTAAGAGATTATCGTTTCACCTGGTCAGTTTCCAAATGACTAATTTCCTCCCAAACCGGATCTCAAACAATGTACGTATATTATCCTGGGCAGTCTGATACCTCTTCCTTCGTTGATTTTGAGTTATGTATTTATGGATATATTTAACTGGTTTAATTTTGAAATTAAAAGTTCTTTACACAGAGAATAATGTCTTTGAATCCTCATAAACTGTCGATTTAAACATGTTAAAACAAGTATGTTGCAACTGTAATTAATATTTATTAATGTGAACTAAGCACTTTCTTCCTCAATTTTTTATGATTTTAATGAATATTGGTAAAACACTCAAGATAAGCTTACTCCAAATATTTATGCTTCTTCCATCTATTCTTACAAGAGTATATTTAGAAATTCATAATGCCAGTTTTGAAACAAATTGTAAAAACTTTCAGTTGTTGATATTTTCTAATATAATGAGCGCTACATGACATCGTACCCATAATCAGAATAATTCTATTCTGCAAAATGATACAAAGATTTTTTTCTTTGAGAGAGAAAAAGTGAGGGAGAACGTAAACATGTCGGTACCGTCAGCAACTGCACTGCTATATAGTGCCAATTAAAATTCATCTTCGAAAAATATTAAAGTAAAAATTAGAACAAAAAAAAGCAATAATTAACGAAGGAGGAAGAACTTTCAAAAATATATGCAAACATATATTCCTTCAAGTTAAAAGAATGTACGCATATATGGGGCTTAACGGCACGTAGGCGTAATATATGATATACAGTGCCGATTAACTTTCAAAAATATAACAATAAAACAAAAATAGCAAAACAGTTAGGGAGATAAACCCTTCATTGAAAAGTTTCGGGACCAAATATCTTAATTTTGGAAATAACTAATATAAAGGGTATAATTATTACTTTATCTTTTTTCCACAAGTCAGGGAAATAATATTTTTTCAAGCCATTTGAGGGCCCGATGATTTTTTTTTTTTTTTTTTTTTTTTTTAAAGAAATAAAAGAAAAAGAGAAGAAAAGAAAGCAGCGCATCCCTCGACCCCCGTCCTGAAAATAGACAGTTACTTAATAAGAGTCAAATAAAAAAAATCATTCTGTCTCACAAGGTAGAAAACATTATACAATGGAGAACAATGTGCTCCTATTTCTGTGGACACTGGCATGGTTCACCGTTCGGAAGGGTACGCATGTATGCATGGGTCAGATACGTGTGTTCTCTGCGCTAGCGGCACAATAACATTTCCTCTCTGCGACTTGTTGTGTATGAGGGTTTCACTTCTTAACTGTTTTTTTAATTGAACTTAAGTTGTCAGGATTTTACATGTTGACCTACATCACCACCTGACCGGGTTTATGTGGCAATTCTTTAAAATGATTTTCAGTCCTGATCTTTGCGTATGTTCCTTTACACACACACACACACACACACACACACACACACACACACACACACACAAGCAAACACATTTACTCACAACTATTTTACACAAAGAACCAATCATACAAACCAAAAGGTGTTTACAGTGCTTGTTTGTTTGATGTGAAAGTAAAGAAAATCTAAATTATCAAAGGATGACAAACTGGTCTACTTCTTGTTAAACTCACCACTTCTATTGTTCACTTTGGTGACATATTTTTCCAGCCTTTTGTATGATAAAACACAATTTTTATGATAGGTGAGATATGGAATACTTGATACACAAAGCTCTGTGTATATAAAATATTTTGCAAGCAAAATTAGGAAGCTTATACGATCAACAAAGTTGTTATTTTCTATAAAGACACCGTTTCGTGTAATTTTAAAACGTGGATCATAAGACTGGATCCATTCCACAAATAATTTCCCAAAATATTCAATAACTGAACAGTCATAGATTAAGTGCTCAATTTATTATATTCCCTCCTTACAGAAGGTGCATTTCTCTATCACTTAAATTAATTTTTTTCAAAAACTTTTTTTTTGGCAATCTTTCTGTGTAGGAATCTCAAATTGAAATGTTGTGTCTTTTTTTTTTTTTTTTTTTTTTTGTTGTTGCAAAGTTTAGCCAAAACAAATAAGATGGACCATTCTTTTTCCCCAATTGCATACTCTAGCTGCTAGGACCAAGTTACATATCTAACGTTAGGCTTTTGTATCTTGGGTCTCATCAGATTTTTATGAATAAATTTATTCTTTGCTTTGCTTTTACCGTAAGAAGAGAAGTTTCGTCGAGTATTACATGGAAACTATTTTCACTTTCAAAAACACTTTTAATTTTCTCTTTCCACCTCACTGTAATCTTTGAGATAAGGGCAAAGTACTGTATAAAATTATCAGTTTATGTTGTTTGTTTTATTTCATCAAAACATAAATCAGGTCCTTGTTCATCAAAAAAGTGTTTATTAAGTACAACACCTCTTGTTCTCCACCTTGTGTATGATTTAAAATTGTCTATAGTTACTAAATTAAAAATATCTTGAGACAAGTATTCCTGAACAGTCGATGGTTCATTTTTCCATTGTGATAAGGCCTGAATAACATCACGCCAAAAGATATTTTTAATTGTTTTAGAGGTTTCTTTCTATTTGGTTTTTCCCCAATTTTAATAACAGTATAGCTCTAAATGTTCCAAATATTTGTTTAGAAACCAGTTTTTGCCATAAACCATCTTCGTTCAGTAACAGGCGTCTATCCAGGAAAGTTTTATATAACCCATAAATGAGTGAAAGTGAATAATGTTTAATTCCCCCTCCTTAAAGAAAGCTATCAGAGTATCTCGTTTATTCTCTCGGTTTTGCCACCACAAATGAGCTTTGAAAAAATAATGTATTCAGTTCATTTTCTCTATAAGAAGCAGGACTTGGTAGAACAGCAAAACGTTGGACAAATTTTGCCAAAATCAAGGATTCTAACAAAGTAATTTTCCGATAAGGGGCGCATTTCTTCTGCTCCATCAGCCAAGCGATTTCTTTACCTCCTTCAACTTCGTCAAATAATTAAGTTCAAACATATCCTCCAAATTCAAAGAGAAATCTACCCCCAGTAATATAAAATTGGACGTTGACCACTTAATAGCAATTTCTGGACATAGAGCACTTTATCTCGGCGATTTGTTGTGTACAATGGATTTCACTTCCTAATGATGGATTCGATATTCTGAAGCTATTTTGTAGAGTTTTAAAATCTATTTATATAAGGTATCACAGAATAAGGCAAGAAATAACTTGGTTTCGCATTGAAACCATTTGATCATTTTCGTCGTACATGCATACAACGTTACCTAGGGTGGATAACTGTTTTTCTAGTTAAGTGACTGTGCTAGCATGTATCTCGTCGTAGATTGCTTGCGGCGAGAGAAACAAAAAGCACGGTATTCACGTGTATTTTACCCTTGTTAATACTCATTTTCCTGTAGATTTAAAGCAAGTTTCTGTTCTAATCGACACATTGTCTTTTGGGATCTTGTCAAGGAGTGTATGCTCTCCATTTCATTCTACAGCCATAGGGGATGTGTGGGGGGGGGGGGGGCCAAATGTAAAAGGATTTAACCTGAATGGATGCCTGGGTTAAATGACAACACAAAAGCAATGTGATGAAAGATGGAAGTTTATGAAATGAATGAATACAAATATGTATATCCTCTACAACATGTACAGTGTGATTCTTTCAAGCTCTAAACATACGACTCATTCAATTACTTCACACAAACATTCACAAATGGGGAAAAATGCGATTCATATTTTCAAAATTGTAGACACATGATACAGTAAAACCAAGACGTGATTCATATAATCTCATGTAATAAAGGGGAGATTCATATAATCTCATGTAATGATGGTGAGATTCATATAATCGCATGCAAATAAATGTAACTCAATTGTACTCAAATGTACTCAATTGAAACACAACATATGTTCCATGTACTCAGTTGAAACACAACATAATCAACTGAAACAAACATGATCAATTGTAATAAACATAACAATTGTATCAAACTTATGACTCATGACTCATATAGTCATTTGTACAGCACGTATGATTCATAACAACGTATGACTCATTTAAATACTCAAAACCTTGTAAACGAGAATTTTTGACCCGGTTCACATGTCCATTGTCAAACCACACAGTTCTCCTGGATTCTTGGGTTAGCCCACGCTTGTATTGGCCACACACCTCCTTTCATGGATCCACCATTCGCAGAAGTTTACAATTCAGCACTTCCGTCCTTGTATGGCCTTAATGGTCGCACCTGCTTCCATCCCCATACAGACAGACATACAAGCAGCCAGACCGACAGCCTGATACACCCGTACACAAACAGAGCTAAAATAAAACCAAGCTGGTCGTAATAATAGTTTCGGAATTAAAATCTATATACACATGCTACTAAATTAAACTCTTAATAGCAACTTATAACAGTTCAAAGTTCATAACGTTTCAAATCCTGTTACATAAGGTATATAGGACCAATCGATTTATAAAGTTTTTAAAGTTACTAAATGAACCTTCCATTCAGAAACATGTCGGTTGATTTATCTCACCTTTCATTATCCTTAATACCAATGTGATCCTTAATACCAATTAATACCAATGTGACTCTTAGTATCAATGTGATCCTTAATACAAAGTGACCCTTAGTACCAATGTGTCCCTTAATATCAATGTGACCCTTAATACTAATGTGACCCTTAATATCAATGTGGTCCTTAATACCAATGTGACCCTTAGTACCAATGTGATCCTTAATACCAAAGTGACCCTTAGTACCAATGTGACCCTTAATATCAATGTGACCCTTAATACCAATGTGACCCTTAGTATCAATGTGATCCTTAATGCCAAAGTGACCCTTAGTACCAGTGTAACCCTTAATATCAATGTGACCCTTAATACCAATGTTACCCTTAATATCAATGTGATCCTTAATACCAATGTGACCCTTAATATCAATGTGACCCTTAATACCAATGTGACCCTTAGTACCAATGTGACTTGGCACCTTAGAGTAATGCATCATCTTTATACGGGACGTATCGACTGAGTATGAAGCTCTGGTATGATGCACATAATAGAGAACCGGGAGAATCGAGTTTTGACTCTCTTAATTGGAAAATAGCTTTTTTATTTTCTTTCTGTTTTAAGGGAAATTGGGAGAAGGGGTTATCAGGGTGGTGTTTTTGGCAATAAAGAATTTTCCAGAATTTGCAAAACTGTTTTTGTTGCTTCTGGAACGATTTCATAAGGTGGCGTGTAATACGGTTCATGATCGTTTAAGCTTGTAATGTTTGGTGTTGTATGACTAAGGATGACATCACATGCGGGATTCAATTTCCAGATGTTAGGTCGTATAATGAAAGGACAGTTTAATTCGTGTGAGACAAGGCCTCGGACAGGGTTGAACAACCCGGGGCCCACAACGATAAGGGGGCCCACCGCCGAAGAGATCAAAATTATTTTATGATTCATTGGGGTCTACTGGAGATTTTTCCCTAGGGCCAACAAATCCTGTCCGCGGGCCTGGTTTGAGATAGATTGATGGTTCATTTGTCTCGACAAAGCGGCTTTCTGAACGGAATGTTCTAAATCATCCCGAACAAATTGTAAGTCCCTGTGTGTGTGTGTGTGTGTGTGAGAGAGAGAGAGAGAGAGAGAGAGAGAGAGAGAGAGAGAGAGAGAGAGAGAGAGAGAGAGAGAGAGAGAGAGAGAATCACAATTAGACATGGGCAGCAATTCTATCTCGAGAATCCAGTGAACAGAATGAGTTGTTTCCCTTGGGATTCCGATATATAAATCTTTGTGCATAAAAGGGTAAGATGTACAATAGGTCAGCTAGTAGAACGTCGGACTCATCGAACGGTTGCGGATTCGATTCTTTTGAAGGGGTTCAGTACCTGCACAGAACAGGCCATGCCATCTCGATAACTGTCTAATTTGGAAAAGATCGTAACTCGCCTTTCCTTGGCAAGATATAGCCAAATAAATTGCCAAAAGTGTCATTACAAACGAGTAAAAATTTCATTGTTCGGTTATCAATGCTAATATACAGCATATAAATTATTATTATTGCTTTAACAACAATGCGACTCCATATATATATCATCATTGGCAGCTCAGTCTCGGGAGACGATGTGAGTAGCGCCCTTGGAGTGTTGTCTGTCTCTGGGGTTTTGGCATCGTCTGTTGTGGCTGTGCAGGCCGATGCGCGAGTGACAGTCCCTATTGCAGTTGGTGCAGGCGTACTGGGAAGTCTGAGTTGCTTGGGTTGCTGCTGCACTCTTCTTTCTCTCACGTTTCTCTGCGGCCTGCTTGACTCTCCTCCTATGAGCGACTGCTATGCCCTTGCTGACCATCAGTCTCCAGGTGCCTCGGTCCACGGCCTGCACTTCCCAGCTGTCTGGTGAAATGCCGCATGCCTTCATGTCCCTCTTGCACACATCCTTGAAGCGGAGTGAGGGGCGGCCGACTCTTCTGGTGCCAGTGGCCAACTGACCATATAGGATGTCCTTTGGCAGCCTCCCATCCTCCATGCGTCGAACGTGTCCCAGCCATCGAAGGCGGCGTTTGTTCAGCAGGGAGTACATGCTTGGGATACTTGCACGCTGAAGGATCTCGTTGTGTGGGACGTGGTCTTGCCAGCTGATTTTCAGGATGCGTTGTAGGCACCGCATATGGAAGGAGTTAAGTCGACGTTCTTGCCTCATGTAGGTGCTCCAGGTCTCACTTCCATATAGGAGAGTGCTCAGAACGCAGGCTTGGTAGACTTGAGTCTTGGTGTGCAATGTCAGCGCGCTGTTTTCCCACACCCTCTTTGTTAGTCGGGCCATGATGGTGTTTGCCTTTCCAAGCCTTCTCTCCAGCTCCACATCAAGCGAAGGAGTGTTGCTGATGGTTGACTCCAGGTAAATAAAGTTGTTGACTACTTCCAGGGTGGCTCCGTCGATTCTGATGGAGGGGACAGTGGTGACATCTTGAGCACTGACGTTTGTCTTTTTTAGGCTGATGGTGAGCCCGAAGTGCTTGCAGGCATCAGCGAAACGGTCTCCCAGTCTCTGGAGGGCATCCTCAGTGTGGGTCACAAGAGCCGCGTCGTCAGCAAAGAGCATTTTCCTGATGAGTACTGACCTCACTTTGGTCTTCGAGCGCAGTCGTGCCAGGTTGTACAGCCTCCCGTCGGACCTGGTGTGCAGATATACGCCATCAGTGGACGTGTTGAAGGCGTAGGACAGGAGCAGGGAGAAGAAGATCCCGAAAAGGGTTGGTGCCAACACTCAGCCCTGCTTCACGCCGCTGTTAATGGGGAAGAAGTCTGAGGAGGATCCATCATACAGGACTGTACCCTTCATATCGGTATGGAAGGAGATTATCATGCTGCGGAGTTTTGGGGGGCAGCCGATCTTCCCAAGAAGTTCAAATAGGCCCTTCCTGCTGACCAGGTCGAAGGCCTTGGTAAGGTCGATGAACATCATGTAGAGTGTCTGACCTTGCTCTCTGCTCTTCTCTTGGAGTTGTCGGAGGGAGAAGATCATGTCTGTTGTCGACCTTCCTGCTCTGAAGCCGCACTGGGAATCCGGGTACACGCGGTCCGTCAGCAGCTGCAGCCTGTTGAGGAGGATGCGGGCAAACACTTTGCCAACGATGCTGAGAAGCGAGATTCCTCTGTAATTGTTACAGTCACTGCGGTCTCCCTTGTTTTTGTAGAGGGTCACAATGGTGGCGTCGCGCATGTCTTGGGGGACTGCTCCTTCCTCCCAGCAGAGGCAGAGTAGCTCATGCAGTGGCTGTAGCAATGTCGGTTTCCCACGTTTGATGGCTTCTGGCGGGATGCTATCGCTACCTGGTGCTTTGTCGTTTGGGAGGGAGTCGATGGCTTTGCTGAGCTCCTCTAAGGTAGGCACTTTGTCGAGCTCCTCCATAGTGGAAAGTTCCTGTACGTTGCTAAGGGCCACATCGGTGACTGACGTTTCTCGGGAGTACAGCTCTGAGTAGTGCTCCACCCATCTGGTCATCTGTTGCTCGCGGTCTGTGATCTTCTCTGCCGTCAGAGATTTCAGGGGGCAACCCCTTTCACTGTAGGGCCTAGGGCCTTCTTGATGCCATTGTACATGCCTTGGATGTTTGCTGACTCGGCACTGCGCTGGATTCCTTCACACAATTGTTCCCAGTACTCGTTTGCGCACTGTCTAACGATGCGTTGGGTGGTGCTTCGGGCTCTTCTGAGGGCAGCAAGCGTCCGTTCATTGGGGCATTTTTTGTAAGCCATGAAGACTTCTCGTTTGTCCTCGATTACTGGTTCCATCCTTGAAAGGTGTGCGTTGAACCAGTCCCGGCTGGGCCGTTCCTTCTTGCCAAACGTGGACATGGCTGTGCTATAGATGGCATCCTTCATGGTGTTCCACTTGGCTGTGGCATATTGCTCTGGCAGGTCCTGGAGAGCCTGATCCAGGGCGGACACATACTCCTCCACCTTGGAGGGGATAGACATCTGCGCAGTGTTGATGCGAGGGCGACCTTTTGGTTAGGAGCGGTGTAGTCTTCGTGACTGTAGGCGCACCCTGCTGCACACGAGGGCGTGGTCGGAGTCGCAGTCTGCACTGTGGTAGCTTCTGGTGGAGAGGATGCTGTTCAGGGCAGAGCGCCTGGTGATGACCAAGTCGAGCTGGTGCCAGCGATGAGACCTGGGGTGTTTCCATGACACTTTGTGTTGTGGCTTACACTTGAAGAAGGTGTTTGTAACGCACAGGTCATGATTGGTGCACAGCTCAGCAGTCTTTGACCATTTTCGTTGGTCTTTCCAGTGCCATGATGTCCGAGGCAGGTAGGCCATGACTCGTGGTCAGCACCAACTCTAGCATTAAAGTCGCCGAGGAGGAATAGTAACTCGTCCTTAGGGCATCCCTTGATCTGTTCGTCCAGCTGCCCAAAGAACTGATCCTTTATGTCTTCTGGAGACGTGAGGGTGGGGGCATAGACACTGAGGATGTTGACAGGACTTGCAGCAGTGGCAAGGTGGATGGACAAAAGACGTTCAGTGCCCCCTGATGGAGGCTCAACCGAGGCCAAGAGGGTGTTTTTGATGGCAAAGCCAACTCCGTGCTGGTGGGGCTCCTCAGGTTCTCGGCCCTTCCAGAAGAAGGTGTAGTTTTCCTCTCTAAGGGAACCGCTGGAGACAAACCTGGTTTCCTGGAGGGCAGCTATGCTGACATTTAGTCTGGTGAGCTCTCTGTCGATGATGGCCGTCTTCCTGGTGTCGTCCACCTCCCTGAGGTCGTCAGAGATGCCTGTGCGCATGGTGCGCACGTTCCAGCTTGCGAATCGAAGAGCTGGAGTCTTCTTTAATGGTTTCTTGTTTATTTTGTCTGGTGCGGAGTTTCCGTCTGCTTGTCATGCTGAGCAACACACTGAGCTCCAGGCACCCACTGAAACAGGCAGACGTTGGCGGGGGCTGCCCGGCTTAAGGCGGGCGGTAGTCGGCCAGTGGGACTCGGTGATCCCTCCCACCGTCGAATCTGACCCGTGGCGCCCCTTTCCTACGCCAATCGGGTGGGACTTATAACCCGTAGACTGCCAGCTTCCGTGTTGTTTCCTCGCTCAAGGGCGAGGCTGGAGTGGCCTCTCCAGGGCGCAAGCCTGGGCGTGTAGTATGGAGATCCTGGGCTGCCCAGACGTCAGGATCCCCCTCTCGTCCTTGCTGGTGGGGTCCAAAGGAATGCCGAGCATGACATTTGGCACCAGTTTGGATGCAGGAGCTGCCGGAAGAAAGTCGTAGTTGACACCCAGCCGCCTTAGAGGCTCCACTCCGGATTTTCTGTCTGGGTTTATTCCCGTAGCCTTTCCTTCTCCCGAAGATATCCACAAGGCAGCGAAGCCATCATCCAATGGCACTTCGTTGGTTTCGAATTGGAGTTTCCATCTCCTAGACGAACTGCCTGACAAGGCTAACGAGCTCCATCTGCCCGGGTTTGGAGTCAGAGTTTTCCTTCTCTTAGACCTGCAGCCTGCCAAGGCTAACAAGCCCAGTCTGCCCACCCAGTTATACCGCCGGGCACTCGGTCGCGCCACACAGCAGGCTATGTGAAAACAGGGAGCCCCACATGAAGGTGCTGCTGTGGACACAATAGTGTAGGAGAGGCCATATGCAAGTACTTCCTGCCCAGCAAAGCCAGACAGTGGTCCCGCAGCGATCACTACACCTGGAAAGGAGAGGCTATGAGAGACGCTTCACTTTCCTTTAGCGAGCGGAACATCAGGCCCAGACCTCGCACACCCCCCAATATATATATATATATATATATATATATATATATATATACTTACTTGTATATATATATATATATATATATACATATATATATATATATATATATATATATATAAGACCGAGAAAAGAGTCAGTCATGCATAAGTCACCCTCTTTTTTTAAATCTAATCCCGAATAGTGTGTGTCTGTGTGTCTGTGTGTGTGTGTGAGCGCGCTCATTCTTCAACTGCTTCCTCAGAAATCTCGAAAAAAGAAGTCAGAAGAGGAATTTAAATCGTAAGGCTTTCTTTCCCATCGTTAAATCAAGATATCATATTTAACCAAATTGGATTCCCACATACCAGACCAATCCATCTTCAAAACTGTTGTAAAGGGTGGTCTCTTGTGATGGTGGGCGGGGATACTGGTGATGTGTCTAAACAACACGAGTAAGTTGTCACTCCCTGTTTTGAAATAGATGAATTTCTGACTTAAGCCCAAATTTTAAGTTATGGCACACAAACGGAAGGAATGACGCACAGATGAACAATCGCAAACATATATGCTCTTCCATAATCTTGAGAGGTGAGTCAAAAAAGCGATCATTTTGTATTTGCGAATTTTTATGCAATGGAAGAGTCACAAGTTTCAAATTCCATTTAGACAATATCATGTTTTTATATGGTTAAGCAAATCTGGAGATTTTTATGAACAAAAGAAAAAGGAGTCATCACAATACTGTTTAGATGGAAATGTAAAGCCCGATGCGGATGTCCTAAAGTCAGCAGGGCGAAATGTGAAGTCAGATAATAATGACCGATAATAATGACCTAAAGTCAACAGCGCGAAATCTTAATTCCAGTACTCATGTCCGAAAGTCAGCAGCGCCCTGTTAAACCACCAAGAGAACGTTTTGTCTTCATATCTATCTCTACATCCTCCGTTTCCTTGGCGTCCAAGACCTGTTTAATCAGCGTCTGAAAAAGACAGTTTCCTTGGCGTCCAGGGCCTATTTAATCCGCGTCTGAATAAGACAGTTTCCTTGGCGTCCAGGGCCTGTTTGATCCGCGTATCAATAAGACTCGTTTCCTTGGCGTCCAGGGCCTATTTGATCCGCGTCTGAATAAGACTAGTTTCTTCGCGTCCAGGGCCTATTTGATCCGCGTCTGAATAAGACTAGTTTCCTTCGCGTCCAGGGCCTATTTGATCCGCGTCTGAATAAGACAGTTTCCTTGAACTTGATGACCTGTCTGATCTGCGTTTGAATAAAGATAAGTTAAGGTGAATGAGACGAGACGATATGAGAAAACACAAGAGAAGATGTTGCTTGCGCACTTAGACACCACATTCCTTAATACCGAGAATCA
Source organism: Megalonaias nervosa (assembly GCA_016617855.1). Taxonomy (NCBI): domain Eukaryota; kingdom Metazoa; phylum Mollusca; class Bivalvia; order Unionida; family Unionidae; genus Megalonaias; species Megalonaias nervosa. The sequence continues at coordinate 37,411 of JAECUM010010110.1, forward strand.
AAGTTACATCTTATTTGCACTTTTATCACTGTCCGAATTCATGATAGAAACTTGTACTTTCATGCTTCATGATTTGTTGACTGTCCCTATTTTGTCTTCTTCTGTCTTGTTTATTTCGTTCTTTTTCTCTTTCGTAACACTGAAATTCTTTTGCCGGCCAGTCTTGTCTCTTGTGTTTTCCTTGGTCAAAGTGAGTGAATTAAAGATTTGGAATTATTAGTGACGTGACTATTTATTGACTCATTATGCAACGACACCAGGCGAGGAACATGTGCTTTTCATTGGCAAAGTAGGTTATTTGATGATCTGGTATTATTAGTTGCATAATTCTTTAGAGACCAGCATGAAACTTAATGGGCGAAGCGTTTGTGATGGATATTACCACCCGATCCCTACATAGTTAAAGCCTTCAAGGCTAATTTGTTTCATGCCTGGATACTAACATACATTTAATTTCATTGTTTGTTTGTTAGTTTTTTTTTGAACAAATTATCTCATTGATGCTATTGTAATGTAGCATTGTATGCTGGACTTGACCTTGTCCAAAACTGAGTTTATTTCTGCTTGACCTGATTGGCTTTTTAGAAAGAAAAAAAATTATTTCATCTTGTGTAAACAACTAATACATAGCTAAATTATTCTCTCTGTGTATGGGCTTAATATCAGGATCATTATTAATAGAAGAAGTAAATATGTTTATTTGGGTCAAAGTTTTGGAGTTTCCTAAGTGAATTATACACAGTCCAGGTTATTGTTTTGTAAACATCAGGATCATTCTAGACGGTTATTTTCCATTAAGTAATTATTTTTTTTTTAGAAAATGATAATTGTGACCTGAGGTAAAGTAGAGAACTGTAAATAAACACTTTAAAAGCTACCACATACATGTCATCGACTTCAGTTTTTGGATTTGTTCGGGTCTTTTACTGAATTTTATTCAGGACTTTAAATTATTAGGACTTTTGTCTGTAATGCTTGGATTATTTCGGGATTTAATTCGCAATACCGTAAGTTCTTTTTTCTCATTTTCACTTTGTATTGTAAGGAAATAAATTATTTCTTAAATTTTACAAAGCTTGTGTCTTTCACTCCTTTCTGTTACTTGAGAGAGAGAGAGAGAGAGAGAGAGAGAGAGAGAGAGAGAGAGAGTGGACTGAGATCACCGGTAACCTACTGGACTACTATTTATGTAGGTGTAGTATTAGTTCACTATTTTACATAGTGAAAATAAATACCTTTTCATTTATGTCTTTTCAACTCAAACCAAGGATAAAATTGCATTAAAAAATTTATTGGCTTGATCTGGGGTTTTGGAGGGTGTCCTACTGACCAAAGCTGACCAATTACTGAAGAAAGAAGAAATGTTTATGAGTTTGGGTAAAAGATTATACTGGATCAGCAGGAAAACACCACGTCATTGTGATGAGACAGCACTAGTGACGCCGTTAGGTCATGAAAGAATCATTAACTTTTCGAGGACAAGCTTCTGTATAAATAATGTGCAAACGAGATTGTAGAGGTCAATGATAAGGTAAATTCGTTAAGGCATTAGCGTCTCCCCTGGTAAGTTTCCTAATGATTCTTTAACCTCGAATAACCGGTCATTAACAAACCATGTAGCTATTTTTGCTTCTGGTTAATATTTATTTATGTTAGCCAGTCACTTTCTTTCTCAGTTTATGTGATTGGTTAAATTATATTACACGCAAGATAAAGTTTATCCCAGCTGGGACTTTTATGTTTTTCCTTCTAATTTCTGATTGTATTTTAGGTTTCATTTTCATTTTTAGTAGAAATTCATAATACCAGTTTTGAAACAAATTGTAAAAACCTTCAGTTGTTAGTTTGCTTTGGATGTTTTCCAATATAATGGCCGCTACTTGAGATGGTATCCATAAGTAGAATCCTTTTCCATGGAGGGAGAAAGAGTGAGAGAATGTAGACATATATTCGATTTAACAGCAGGTGGGAGCAATGTTGACTAGACAGGTGTGTCGCCGCAGAATTTAGTTTGGTGTGGCTATTCTGCATTTACAGTGAATGACAGGATGGGAATATTTCGGTGATTTGCAAATGAAGAACTATTATCATATTATTCCAGAATTGCGCATTATTGTTTGCGGCAGATCCTGCTTTAAAACTGAATACTTTTTGTACCTTTTAATACATGCATTTTTTGATCCAGAATTTGGTATGTACATGACAGTCCCGTCAGCCTTGCCATATAGGTCCAATTAAGATTTATCTTCTCAAAAAAATAAATAAAAGGTAATTCAACAAAAATAAAGAAAGATAAATGCTTAAAAAATAAATGTAAACATGTATTCCTGCAAGTTTAAAGACTGTACGTATTTATAGGGCTTAACGGCACGTGGGCACAATACTTCTATATAGTGCTGGATTCCGATTAAAACTGATATTTAGAAAACGTGAAGGGAAGTTTTTAATAATTGCAAAGAAGTTAGGAATATAATCCATTCCAAATAAATTCAAAAAAATAGCACTTCATCTCTGCGATTTGATGTGTACGAGAGGTTTCACTTCCTAATTATGGATTTGACATTTTGAAGCTCGTTTGCAGAGTTCTGATTCCATAAAGTTTGTCATGTATATAGGACAGTTCAATGGAATCTTCCATTCAGAAACAGGTCAGTTGATTTATATCCCCTCTCATTACCCTTAATACCAATGTGACCTGGCACACAATAATAAAGAATTTATTTGTTTTGTGTTTTTATTGTCTGAATAATTCATATTTCTGTACGTTTTGGGATATTAACGGATTGTAAAATTTAAGACTTTGTAAGGTTTTCCGTGTGGAAATGGAAATCCAAAAAAGATGGTGAAATTAGAAGTTTGGTGTGCGGTTTCAGTGTTGTTCAAAAGTTTGGGATGGCTGCAATTTCTGTGGTTAGAATGGAGACTTCATCTGGTAACCGTCTCGAGATGATAATGTGGGTTGGTGTAACCGTCTCGAAATGGTGACGTGAGTTGTTGTAACCGTCTCAAGATGGTGACGTGGGTTGTTGTAACTGTTTCAAAATGGTGACGTGGGTTGTTGTAACCACAGCTGCAGCCTTGCCTCCATCTTTCGAATGGTCAGTATACAGAACGTATGAACGTAGTATGAATCGTCTGTATTCAGGACCTATGAACTCAGTATGAATCGTTTATACAGGAGGTATGAACTCAGGATGAATTGTTTGTATTCAGGACCTATGAACTCGGTATGAATCGTCTGTATATACAGGACGTATGAGCGCAGCATGAAGCTAAAATATAATGAATCTAATAAGGGAAACGGAAGAAAAGACTAAAGGGCTATTTGAACTGGAAAATAGCCTTTTTATTTTATTTTTAGTTTTGAAAGGGAATTTGGGAAGGGATAATACCATAGTGGTGCATTGGAAATAATTTCTTTTCCAGAATTTACAAAACTTCTTTTATTGCTTCTGGAACGAATTCATAAGGTGGCTTGTAACATAGTTTATGATCGTGTAAGCCTGTAAGGTTTGTTATTGTATGACTAAAGACTACGTCACATGCGGGATTAGATTTCCAGGGATAGGTCGTATAATGAAAGAATAGTTCCATTCGTGTGAGATAAACTAATGGTTCATTTGTCTCAACATAGCATCTTTATGAAGGGAATGTTTAACATCATACCCAAACAAAGTGCAAGTCCGTGTGTGTGTGTGTGTGTGTGTGTGTGTGTGTGTGTGTGTGTGTGTGAGAGAGAGAGAGAGAGAGACAGACAGACAGACAGACAGACAGACAGACATGCAGAATTCCAGAACTATACATGGGCAGCAATTCGATCTTGAGAATACTGTGAACAGAATGAGTTGTTTCCCTTCTCAACCCGATATGTAACAACATTATCAAACGGTAAGACGCGCATTAGGTCAGCTCGTACAGCGTCAGACTCGCTATCGAAGGATAACCGTTCAATATCACCCAGGCAGTAGCGGCGAGATGCGATCGCACCTGGACGGCCTCAAGCAGGGGGCTGACAATTTTGGAGTTGTTTGAAACATTATAATTAAAGCAGATTATTTAAAAATAAATTTGATTTTGAAAACAAACCTGTATGTTTCTATGAATATTTCACAGAATTTCTTCAGTGATATTTCTCCGTTGTCCACATTTCGCACCGGCCCCGCACAGCCTTAAAACTGCCACTGACCCAGGGACTCAATATCTGCTCAGGACATGCCATGTCACTGTCTTATTTCCTCGGCATGATAATACCAAATAAATTAGTTCAACCAACCATCAATCAAATTTAAATGGCAACAAGTTCATTGTCCGGCTTAAGTAATATCAATGTTCAAACGAAGCACATGAAATATTAGTATTATTACTTTTAAAATATTGAACATGAAATGATGAAATGGGATCTGTGACAATACCCTTGTTATAATGAAGGGCCTGACAGTGTGGACGTGATGTACCGGAACTAAATTAGACGCCATTTTTTACATAATTATTAAAAGATATGTAATTTTTCTCATAGATTTAAATAAATGACGTTTTGATACGCTAAATAGAGTTATAAATCTAGAAAAGATAGTTTAAGCATAATATGTATGTTTTACCCATTTTCTATTTTTAGGCCAATTTCGTTTGTTAGAAGTAGTATGAAGAAAATCATTACGGTGGAGTTATGATGAGAAAAGATGTTTGATGCATACATGATTGATGACATAGCCTCAGTACATTGGTCGCTTGGACACTGTTGCATTATGGTCTTTCAAAATTATATTTATCACTTATGTTTACACTTACAAAAGGTACACTGCAGTTGCAGTCACCTACCTTTCTTGCTGAACTTCCTATATTATGTACTGTAAAGGCGAAGGAGGCGAGACATATAATTTAACAATATTTCTGTTGGTTTGTTCATAGCCCAGACCTTCAAATTTATTCCCGATTATAATCATGAAAGTAGGGAAAATATCTTTCATAAATGGTAAACTGTGAAAACTCTTGCGTGCAAAGTATCACTGGAGTCCTCATTGGTACTTGTTGCGCCTCGTTTTTGACTGGATTTCAGTCTGTGATCAGAGAAGGAAGGTTGTTGTTGTTTTAGGTCTAGAGCGATTTTTCAGCCAGTGGCCAGTAAAACTGGTGGAATACACGGGAAAATTGCGGTAAGAACCACCGACCTACTGGCAAGCTTTCTCGCATACCCACTTTGGCCAAGCCAGACAGTGAACAGTGGTAAGATGATAGTAATCGGTAAAGGCGAGCGCTTTATACTACTTGGACGCCCGGGGCCCGGAAAAGGAAGCTTGGGTCTAGTCAATATGCTCCTGTACTAATATGCAGAGATGATGGACTAAGGTTAAGATGACCTAGGGGGTCAAACAGACTTATGGAAATGTTATATTCTGAAAGAGTAGGAGCTGTTAGCAGCGTGCTCGTTACGTTGGCTGAAAGATGAAATTAATATACTCCGTGTTTACTGTGTACATTTATTTCGTCGTTTATTATGGAAATCGAAGTCATCGTTTTATGAGCAGCATCACTGGTCCAGTAATTCCTGAAATACTTGACTGTCGAGGTCTTTTGTCATAGATATTTTACACCTGTACCGAGCTCGAAATCATAAAATTTTCGGGTATGCCGATGCTTTTTCACTTTTAACACGTGGCTCTGCTTTCTAACACGTGTACATAATCCGAGATATTTACGTGTAAGGTGGTAGCAGATGACATTTTATCTCCAATTTTTGCAGTAGGAAGTATCACCATAGTAGAATTTAGATGCTCGAGTAGATAAATAAGTGGATTTAGAATTTCTCAAGATATTTATTTATTTACGCTAGGAAAAATCCCGCGCGAAGAAAAATCCTACTTGTGCAAATTTCACCATATTTAAATACTGTCTCTGTCTATCTCACATCTTCAGAAACTAAATCTAGTTGTTTTTCATGGAAGGGTTTTATTTTCCTATATTTTTTGCAACCATTGACATTTGGAATTTGTACCATATAGTCAGTATTATGTTGACGACCAGGTAAACACCACAATTACTGGTGGTCTGTTGACTTTCGGAAGGGATAAGTTTTTCAGCAACTTGATATTATAAATAATGACTCAATCTAAACAGTCATTACTGTTCCGAGTCTCTCTCTCTCTCTCTCTCTCTCTCTCTCTCTCTCTCTCTCTCTCTCTCTCTCTCTCTCTCTCTCTCTCTGATTGATTTCATTCGATCTGTAAACTCCATTTTAGATCAAGATTCTCCGAATACTTTTAAGACTTGTGATTTTTTTCATATGAAATCAAATCATATCCAAATTAAATTCAAAACATTACTAGCAAATATTAAAACTTAGCGTCAGTGGAGACTGACACATTGTTGAATACATTGAACGAACTAAATAGCATCGCAAGTACAATTACCGCTTTCACATACGAAGAGCTTCCAACTTTGGCGACATCATATGCATCGATAGTCATCGAAAGCAAACACACACGCACACACAATATTCCTGGATCGGCTTCCGCAAACGAAACAAGAACATAAAACACAGAAACAAATTAATTTACAGAATTGACATGTGTATTCTAATCGAGTATTTTCACATTGACCGAGTAATAGTACAGAGTCGGCTGTTTTCCCCAGAGGTCTGAGTGATTAGACCAATGTCTACGACATCACTTAATTAATAGGAATTTTATTAAGTACTAATCGCACTGAAAACTTTACAAGGATGATACATAACATACAATACATGTAATTGGAAGAGGTCCACGCTACGGACTAGTCATAAACTAGTTTGTACAATAAAGGAGAGTTAATGAAAGTCGAGAATATTAGACGCGACCCATACTGGTCTAGAATCAAGAAAAATAGATGAAACAATGCAAATATGGGCCCCACGCCTTTTAGGGGCCCCGCGACAACGGATCAAAATAATATTGAATTGATTTGATCTTGACGTATTAGGAGATAATTTGCGAGGGGGGGGGTGTCCGAGATTTCGACTGCCTAGGGGCCTCCACAGGGTTTAATCCGGCACTGTATATCCCCCCAAAAATAAAAAAAAAATAAAACAAAAATTGAAAATTAAACGGGTTTTTTTTTTTTTCTTCCAGGTTTTAAAGTTAATGTTGTTTTAAGTCGACAAACCAGAGATAAATACAATAGGTTGTCATAGTTTTCGAACTTCCTACTTTTTTAACGTTTAGACATAAACCAAGAAAGAAAAGAACAAACAACGTATTCACAACCCTTTACAGAAACGATCTGAACAATGTAACAGGAACATAAAGCGACAAATCATTGGTTGCTTCCCAGTTTATCACAAAACTTCATCGTAAAGTTATACAGTATTGGTATGAATCCGAATCTATCGTTTGATGAGGAAGAGTATTTAGTAATCAATCTCTCTCTCTCTCTCTCTCTCTCCCTCTCTCTCTCTCTCTCTCTCTCTCTCTCTCTCAATAGATTACATGACAGTTCAGAAGGTGGTTGAGAAAGTTGTATACATTTTTGTAAAATACAACGATATACACAGGAATAAATAGATACCTAGACAGAGAGATGGGTGGATGTATTGATAGATTAGATAGCATGTCAGTCGATGGATTTCTCCATGAACATGCAATTATCATAAACCAATATCAACAAAATATAAACATAAATATGTTTGTGTAATTTTATTGATAATTTTAAGTTGACTCTGCATTTACACTTTATATGAAGTTGAATATTATGTACCCTACCTACATGACATCAATAATAGGAAATATAGTAAACAGGTTCGCGTCATAACATGGTCTGATCGTCAATATCTAGTCACACCTGGTTCAGAGAGCGAGGAATGAGAGTGAATAGTCCATAGCTAAATCAAACAGTAATTGCGGATTGTAATTGCCTCTATGTGTTCAATTTAGAGCAGCCTAATTATACCTTCCGTAAAATGTGTTTATTAACTTTCTCAGATGCAAATAGCACGTTCTGTTAATTTTGGACAAGCTGCGGCAGTCAAAACCCCAACTAACAAGGAAGTTTTAAAAGTACACTTTACATTATATTAAAGTGCAGATCCATGAACAAAGCAACAGGTACCTCTCTCTCTCTCTCTCTCTCTCTCTCTCTCTCTCTCTCTCTCTCTCTCTCTTGTACCGCCATTATCGTTTAACACTTGACTGTCGTAGCCGTAGCATCAGGTTCTTCATAATCAGGTAAAAGACATCTACAGACGCATCGGTCGTTTGATCTCTCTTCTTAACCACGTTGGTATTTAAAAATATGACATTTATTTTTTTCACAAACATTAGAGTGTAAATATCTATATAAACTATTTTTGTAACAACGTTCTTGTCCTATAATATTTTAAATAAATTTATGTCAATGATACAATATTTATATAACTTATTTTTGTAAATATGTTCTTGTCCTGTATTATTTTAAATAAATATTTGATCATGATACAGTTTTGACTGTTCTTAATGATATATAATTTTTCCTAACCACTGTGTTGATGTTTTGAAAACTCTCTGCATTACTGTCTACTGAATTTTTGTATTTGAATATGTTCCATTGAATTTTGCAGCTAAGTAATTTAGTACAGTACTTGTCGGCTAGTGAATTCCTACGTTGATAAACTTTTATTAGAATAGAATGGACATAAAATCTTAAGACTATAAACAAAAATATCTGCGGAATCAGTAATATAATAAATAAAAACTGTTAAGCAGTTCAGCTGTTGTACACACACACACACACACACACACACACACACACACACACACACACACACAGCTGTTGTACACACACACACACACACACACACACACACAAGCTCGCGAATGCGTACCTACGTGCACGCTTGCGCTTTGTGTGTGTGTGTGTGTGTGTGTGTGTGTGTGTGTGTGTGTGTGTGTGTGTGTGTGTGTGTGTGTGTGTGTGTGTGTGTGTGTGTGTGTAACGATACAAACATTTGTACCGCGATGGTACGGATTGTAATGCCAAGTTTCAAGCTAGGAAAACGATTTTATGAAGGCAAAACAAGTATTGACCACAAAAGCTATGAGGGGATCGGTTTTGAATTCTTTCTTTATGGTTCAAAAACAAAGCAAATCCCCTACAATAGAAATAAAGACGGAAAGCAACACCATTGACAAAATCTACGTGAAAAAAGCATCTACATTTTTATGTGATATCGGTTAGAAAAGAATAATAGGTTCTTGCATTAAATAAGAATGGCAAAATGTAAACACAAATTTATGTGTATGTGAAACATAGGCGAAAACAGTTGAACATATTAGCTCAGGTAGAAAATGGACTGTCGCGCTGGATACAAAGGGTTGCCCCGATTAACACAAATATAAAATCGTTAATTTCTGACAACCGAAAATTACATCCCTGGTAAAAATATTCTATTTCATACAGGCTAGAGATTAAAGTACGTTATAATAGGATTGCTGTAGGAAATACTAAAACTGAACTTTTACATAAGAAACGGGAGGATAAAAGGGGTTAGTGTGAACAATAATACTAAGACTCAGGGCCGGATTACCCATTAGGCACACAAAGCACGTGCGTAGGACACCAACCGAACAGGGGCAAAAGAAAAAATTCAGCTTAATTGTTGATAATAAAACTGAATGAATTATATATGACAATTTTGATCTGCATGTACGAGTATTTTTTTTTTATTTTGAATGATGGCGACACTGATATTTTCCCACCTTTTTAGCTTTTAATATTGATTTTTTGAGTTTCACATTTTGTAGGCGGGGTAGGGGGAAGGGCACCATAATATTTTCAGTACTTAGGGCCCTGGAAGGCCTTAATCCACCACTGCTAATACTAATGTAAATAACGATGTAGGTCACGAAATATTATGATGTAATAATAATAATAATAATAATAATAATATTAATAATAATAATAATAATAATAGAACACAATGCACAATGAAAAGTTGAAAAGAAAGGAAGAAGCAGGCAAGGAAGTATATATATATATATATATATATATATATATATATATATATATATATATATATATATATATATATATATATATATATATATATATATATATATATATAAGCTATCTCACCTTCTTCAAAGGCATAAAGATGAAGACGTGGTAACCGAAACATTCGCTTATTTGAAGAGACTTTGTTATAAATTTATCCCCGGTTCCCACCCTACCTACCACTCCAAATTACCTATTTGTGAATGTTCGCTGCAGTGGGGGAGGGGGGGGGGGACTGTGACAGCTTCATAACAATGTCTCCTCAAACCTAATTGCTTACGGATACGTGTTTGAACCATCACTTGAATCGTAAACCGAATTGCTTACCGATATGAGTTTGTACCATCACATGTATCGCAGAAACACTTCAATTCCAAACAAAATAAGACTTTCAGTTTCAAACTTTTTATCAAGAAACATCAAAAATATTGTCAAAATATTTTTTATTTCTATTTGTTTATGGTATTTAATTTATTTTGATTTTTCATTGTGGTCTAAATTAAGTGATTAATGAAACAACTGTTTTTAATTTTTAAGCACAAACCAAACTGTATTATACAATCATTTCGCGTTTAATTATATTTAGAAAATATATTTGTCAGTTACTTATTGATTTTGCTACGTATCCAACCAGCTTATTTGCTTAACGATGATAGTGCAATTAAAAATTAGATTGAGTCGATAACTTTTTTGGTCAAAATAATGCAAATTATTCAAATACAAAATGAAAGAAAAATTAAATGAGTTCTCAAATATCGCTTTTTTGGGAGTTTTTTTTTTTTGTTCCTTTTTGGATCAACGTCAGCATTTCAATACTACGTTTAAATAAGACTTATAAAAAAAACATGGGCCTAATCAATTGCAGAAGGTTTTTATTTACTCACTTCAGTCTCCAATTTAGATAATGCATCTGGTGTTTATCAGGTATTCTCTTTACGCGTGTTTTGCCGTTTCATGACGCATTAACACAATAGTGGCTATATGGTGCCAGTTGAAAGAAAAGTAAGAATAATGAGTTACTAGAAACCTGTATGAAGATGAATCTTGCAAATAAATGTAAACATAGTGTATAACATGATAAAATAGGAAGGAAAACGTGTGTAATTTAGTAAAAGGTGTCTACAGTAAAGGACAAAGGTAAACATGGGACATTTTGTAAAAGGTGTCTACTATAAAAGACAAAGGTTAGCATGTGAAATTTTGTAAAAGGTATATACAATAAAAACACAAAGGTAAGCATGTGAAATTTGTAAAAGATATATACAATAAAAGACAAAGGTAAACATGTGAACTACTTGAAACATATGGCCACTAATTTATATCAAGTGCATTCCCTCATAGAGTCCCAGATCTTATCGGGTGGTAAACTTTCTCCATTGACAATTATTTCTTTTTGATAAACGTATCATGTATCACACAGAGGCTAATAAGATCACAAACGTTTACATGTAGTACGCAGAGGCTTGTCACATCACAAACGTTTACATGTAGTACGCAGAGGCTTGTCACATCACAAACGTTTACATGTAATACGCAGAGGCTAGTCAAATCACAAACGTCGACATGTAGTGCACAGAGGCTTGTCACATCACAAACGTTTACATGTAGTACACAGGCTTGTCACATCACAAACGTTTACATGTAGTACACAGAGGCTAGTCAAATCACAAACGTCTACATGTACTACACAGAGGCTTGTCACATCACAAACGTTTACATGTAGTACACAGAGGCTAGTCACATCACAAACGTTTACATGTATCACACAGAGGCTTGTCACATCACAAACGTTTACATGTATCACACAGAGGCTTGTCATAACGATTAAAATTGTATGCACACATTGCTATCAAATACTGATTGAAGTTTCTATGTGTGCGTGCGGGCGCGCGCATGTGTGTGTGCATGTGTGTGTGTGTGCGTGTGTGGTTAATGGGTTGGTTCCTAAATAACTTGTTTCGCACAGTACTAAAACGTTCCTAAATTATGTAGTGTCTCCTGCATAAAATGAAATACTGAACACCTTTCAGCATTTGGATATTTGGTCCGCACCACATTAGGTAATCAATGCCTAATCAATAGTGTGTAGTAATTATTTATTTACACTCAGTACAACCTGTTTGCGACACAAAGGTTTTGGCAGACCATTAATTGTCGTATCAATCGAAAGCTCTTCAGCTGCTTTCTTATGCATAATCATATTTCATTATCGAGCTTTTCGTGCGGTTTAAAGCGCAACACCAGCCTATAGCGTTTCATTTTCCAAAAGGAAAACAAGTCGATAATCATTAAAACCTGTCAAATTACTAAAATCATTAAACCAGTATAATTACCAAGACTATTTAGACAGTGTATACACTTATTATCTTGTGAACCAAACAGCTGCGAAATAAACCATCCCATTGATATTAACCGTTTAATGCCCGCATAAAAAGAATTGACTTTTGACTGGAATATAGAGTTGATGTACTGAGTAAATATGTATGTAATTTTAAAAATAGTTATGTAATGCTGAAGTAAAATTTTCTAAAATTTTTTGTAAAGAATTAACCAGGTTTACTAGTATTATCACTGCAATGATTTTGAATTTTAGATATTTATAATAAACATTATCGAAAACTTTTATTTAGATTAAAGAGTATTATATATGGCAAAGAAGACATATCTTCTACACATGTATTGCAGCATAGTTGGGTGTAGTGTGGTGTGGTGCGGTGCAGTGTAGTGTAGCATGTGATATTATTGAATAGTATAATATAGCATAGTAGAGTACGGTAAGGAATTATATGATATGGTATGGTATTTATTTGTTTAATTTATAATCTTCTAATATCTGCTGAAATTTTCTCCAAGGATTATCTTACTGTAAGTTTTCGTTATTTATATTATTGGATGCTTCACTCATTCTCTCTTATCATTGTCTTCTCCTTCCTCCTCCTCCTCTCTCACTCACTCTTTCATTTAGTTATCGAAGTTGCCGCGTTGTGTCCTTTGGCTAGGCACTTTTCTCCAATAGACACTGCACGTTGTAGCTTTTCATGTGTTGATATGCCATTAAACAGCAATCGATCAATCGATCATCCAATCAACAAGGTTTTTATTTAAAAATGTACTTTATTGTTAGTACAATGCAATGGTACCGAAATAGGCAACGGATATCTGTTTCTGTATTAAGTTTTTGCGAGCGTCACAGTTTGGCGGTTTAATAGAAGCGATAACATCTATTGCCTATACACATTTTGTGTGGTCAGTTCTAAACGTTAACAAAACAATGACAATGTTTTATTTATATGACATAAGTGCTGGGGGAGGCGTTGGGGGGTGTTTGTGGTAGGGGTGTTTGTTTCATTTTAGTTGGGGTGGGGTGGGCGCATAACTGACTAACCTGTTAACTAATCAGCGACTTTGCCTGATTCTGGGAAAGCGTCGCCTTGAATGTTGCTAAAAGCGTCGTTCTTAAGCGTTACTATCGTTTCTATAGACCTTTGCTGCATACCCAATTAATCTTGCATGGTTTATCTAACCGTTCACTCTGTGATTTCGTATCACACACCTAACATTTCCATATCGTACACCAAGACTGGAACTACTTGTACAACTTGAAGTATTCAATAATACTCAACTTATTAAGTATCGGAAATGATTTGTTGCTACACATTTTATATTATTCAAAAATGTCAACACATATTTGTAATTTTAAGATAAGGAGTCGTGTTGGATTGTTATGTGTCACGTCCCTCCTATGGTGTTATTTCTAATACCGGAGAAGGTGGAAAAGTAAAATTAAATAGCTACGAACCCCCAGTCAGCAATGCAGACAGTCTAGGTGTATAAATAACTTAAGGTGAAAGGTATAGCAATTTAATAAAATATATCAAATGTATTCAATAATTTCATCAACAAATTTCTCAATCGCAATTTCTTTCGAACAAATACAATCAATGACCTATTCGCAGTTGCCAATTACTATTTCATCATCTGAAATTAAAGGTCTTAACTGAGAGTGTTACCCTTCAGTGTTGTCTGTTACCCATCTGTCAATCCCTGTCCGCCTCTTGTTTCTCTTTGGTACTTCCGGTACCCTTGACTATGTGCTCTCCTGGCACTTCCGGATCCGTCCTTCGGACGCTTTCGGTACTCTCTAAAACCGGCTCCTTCCGGCACTGCGTCTCCATACAAACTGCTTCATCACAATAAACGCATACCACGTGCTCTGCACTTGTCTTCCCTCTCTCCGAGATTCGGATGTCGACTCTAACAACCACCCAGAAAGCTTCCTGTGGAATTAGAAGGGACGTATATTCTTGTCTCCTTGCTCTAATCTCCGGAGAATTAACTCACAGACCTATCATCAGAATAGTGGCCAATAAATTAACAGGTCAACTCACGCACTTACATCTAAAAATTCCATACAGGCGTTGTTTTATAATAATTGTGCTATAACAGTAACAATATTATCAACGAGTACACATCCCTAATTGTTAACTCCTCGATAAAGTAACTATCATCAATAATAGCAATAATATGCATTTCCTACCTTAAGAATTATAAAAGACACATACAAATATATAAATACCTAATTATATTTGTGCAAGTCCAACAATGACTAACTCTGCATAATTCACAATCTATATATTCATATACTGATAAAGAAAGTACAAGTTCTAACACAATTCTCTAATAAATTCAATTATGCATTACGATGGAACATAGTAAATTACACAGTCAACTCCGATTTCAGTCTAACAATTTACATGCGTTAATCTTGCATGTAATAATTCGCTAAACGCTACGTTACGATATGTTGATAATTCAGCTATACATAGAAGGTTCAATTTCTAATACATTAAATGTACATAATAATGTATCAATCTTACAACACCTAGTTATGAAAGTAAGACAAATTCGGGCGAAAATATGTTACCTCAAGAAGCCTTTGATCGCAAATCTAAACCTAGAATTTTACTAGAATTCCTTCTCACCTTTTAACGAGCGTACAACTTCGTCTACTTGGAGTACAGTCTAATGCCTCTCAACTTCTCTACGATCCACCCCTGGTGAAGTTCACACATGTACTGATTGAAAAATGGATTTAGTTTGAACATAAGCGATTGCTTATTGAGACTCCGCCCTAGATTTGAATCTCTCAGTTTTGATTGGATACGGTCTGGCCTCTTTGAAAACTGCCCTGGAGTAATTTACCACTTACTTGTTTCTCTCGGGTTTCCGGTCCTCCAAAAAGCCAGAAATTGCTGCCAAACCAGTCGTTACATCACTGACTGATTGCAAAACTAATTTACCGTTAACAGGTCATTGCGTAATGATTAAACAATAGACAGGCAATTTCTTTTTGTTCAGAATCGGGTCCATAATCGTAATCTTACATAATACATATTGACAATATCCCAGATGCTCTTAACTACGAATCAACTATAGGAAGATATGTGTATACACGAAGCATGAAGCATCAGCAATTTTTCCCCACAACGTGATATTATGTATATCTGTATTATGCTTTGGATTTTGTCCATGATTATAAATTGTAAGGGTCATTTTGTAAACAACATATTACATAGATAATTTATGCCTATGATTATAGATTATATTTCAAGATAATTATTATTTGTATGTAATCATATTTTCTTGGATCTTAATTCAGGACATTTGTTTCCTCCTTGGAAGTTCCTGGTCTACTTGATATTTGTGATGATCATTTCCTAAAATATATGTAAAGGACCAGATATTGTCTATAACTTAGAATGTACTAGAAATGAATTTTGGACCCTGCTTCTTGTCCTCTTATTGTGTCTTTCTTTTTTATATTAAGGTTGTTTGCATCAGAAGTATTCATTCCTATCATAACATCTGTAGTGGAATCAGTCTTTTAGTTGTGTTCCTGTATATTTTTAAAGGATTTATTTATTTAAATTATTCATTGGAATTATAAAGTGCTCATTGACTTTAAGACTAAATCACCAATTTGAAATTATTGTGAATTCATTCAAGGACATTCTGGATTATGTTAACACATTAATACTATTGGTACATCAGCACATTCAAGACTGGAATTTATTCGGAACACCACATAAATTCATTCGGAACACTCCATTCTTTTGGGCCTGTAATAGAATGTTAGGGACTATTTGGGATTTAATTCACAAAACTTAAGTTCATTTAAATTTTCACTTTATATTTTATAGGGAAAAAAAAATTATGTGTTGAATTTTACAAAACTGATGGGTTTCGCTCTTTTCTGTCACTCAGTTTAAGAACATAGGGTCGTCAGCACATATGTGTACTTTTAAGAAATGCAGTCATGTTGGATCAAAATGGACGCTTTTGCCGCCAGGGGTAATTGAGGAGTACCGTAACTTTACCCTTTGTTTTATTGACACTGAAATTGGTGCATACCTGGTTGCTTTAATGAAACCGGGTGGTTTTCTTTACGATGCAAGTTTAAGTAGAGGAACTTTCAATATGTCTATTTATATTACTGTTTGCTGAACAAATCTGAGGATAAAACTGACAAACATTTGCAACATCAGGGAAGACGTATCACACAGAGCAGCTGCTGTTTTGGCTGTTACGTAAAATTAGAAGAATTACATAATGTTACAATGTTGTTGAGACTTTTTTATCACAAAGGCACACGCAGGGAAGTGTATGTTTGTTTACATTTTAAACAAGTATAAAAATAAGGAGAAAATAACAGAACAATATTGTCTGGAATTTTCTAGATTGAATAAATCCAAATACATAATAAAAATTTTGTCCGCATGTTAGAAAGATACCGAATCTTCGTTTTCTTAAAAATATATGCTTAAATTGTCACACTTAAGTTGAATGCATCTATAATTTCTTGTATTAAATTAAAACACAAAAATAGAGAAAGTACTGTAAATTAATGAGCTTTCTGTATAAGACTGAACGTATTTAATTACGGTTAGTCTGTGAAGTTTGTCTTGAAATATGCTTGGAAGTAGAACGTGCGTATTCAGTAAGATAAAAGGGCTTCTTACTGGTCCAAACCCGACGTTCCATTTGAGAAGTAAGGAAAACATCTACTTGCCCGTGGCATCAGTTTAAAGTCACTGATATGCCCCATACAGTATTTTCAAAATTCATTGTTAAAGATAAATTACTATGTCCGCAACACAGACAGACCGATGACACAACTGCACAGTATATATCTAGGCCTAGCCACGGTTTCGTACATTGGTGAGGTGGGGTGGGGCGAGTGGCCGAGTGGTCTAAAGCTCTCACCGTTACGGATCAGTGCCATCTCACCTCTGTCTGCGTGGCTCGAGTCTCGGGTTCGCCAATGTGGGTACGTGAGAAAGCTTGCCAGTAGCTTCTCGTGGGTCGGTGGTTCTTTCCGGGCTTTTCTCGGGTTCTTACTCCACCATTTATACTGGCCGCCATGTATAGCCTATCTTGTGCTGAAAAATGGCGTTAAACTCTACAAAAACAACAACAATAACAACGTACATGGGGATTTTTCAGTAGATTATACAGTATCTTTCATAAAACGCCAAATGCCTAATTCCTTTTTTAGAAAGTATACATGTATACATACAATATAAGAAACTGTAAAGAATGTGCGAAGAAAAAGCAAATATGTATTAACTACAAAACCGCATTAGTACTTTGTTCTGGATTGGAAGAAAGAACTAGTTTGATACGGCCTAGGAACATACGACTAGGCCAGACAGGCCGCCACATATTATTACGCCGTATCAAACTCGTTTTTCTCGCCCACTCAGAACAAAACACAGATGTAGTTTTGTATGTTTGTTAGACCCTTGTATGGCGACGACCTCCAGGGGCAACACCAGAGGTTCGGTTGAACGAAACCTTGTACCTCCGATAACATAAATACACTATTTTCATATTTTTGCTCTTTCGTTTTAAAGACCACGTATATAACTGATACAGCCTTTAGCTTTTCTCATGAAAATCTTTAAAATCGTACAGTGTGACACTAGCTGTCTTGGTACACCATACGTTTCCCCGTTTTGTACTAGTACATTCTACCAACTTAAATTTTGTTGGCATATTGTTTTTCTCAAATTACCTTTGCATGTGAATCTTCAATTATATCGGTTTTAATCTGCATTTTAAGAATTTCAACAAAAAACAAGAGTTAATCATTACACATTAACTTTAACTGTAGTGAATCATTTTTATCACCCTCAAGACAGTACACATCATATGTACTTACGGTACATTTGTTAAATTAGATTTGTGAATTCCTTTTATTTTAAAAGCTTGTACTGCATTTTCAGTAACTATTAACTCTGGGTAATGCAGATAATGGTTAAGGTTATAGCAGAGTGGTTTGTTTTGTACCATGGAAAAATAGTTAAATATATGAAATACATAAACATGTCCTCTTAAATCGGGAAATAATCTAACTCTGGAAACAATCTAATCGACATTGTTTTATACTTTTTTGGCTGTTACCAAGTAAATAATCTAGCATCTGGATTGACTACTCTGCGTGGATCTAGTACCTCTATTTCATTCTTATATCCTTGACTGCTGTTTGGGAGTAGTAAACAATGATGAGGTTTCTGACGCAGTAGCCATAAAAATCATCCAAACAAATACAAAGACGCCATTTGCCGCCACCCCAAGGACACCCCTGCCAAATGTCAAGCAAAGGTTATCCCAATGGTGACGAACTTTATGGCGGTTACGCGAAAGTATTTGTTTGGACAATTTGTAGGGTTTCCTGCTCCAGAAGCACTCATTGTCGTTTGCTACTAAAAATTTATGTTTTTCGATAACTAAAATTTTACTTCAATGTTTTAGATAAAATTCATACTTGATTGTTTAATATTTCTTCATCTATCGTGAATGTCTCAACTGTAGATATTATAAATATTTCATCATCGTGGGGATAAAGACAAAACTTTATTCTTCCACTTACTCGTCTTTGACTCCCAAATAAATTTTTTATTACAACTCTGTTAAGACGGTGCTTACTGTCAGAATAAAAATACTTTTGATCGATCAAGGTCGATTGTTAATTTGGTATAGTTTTGTTGACTGATCGGGTCATTGAAGTTATTAAACCTCTTCAGTAATTCTGACCTCAAACAGCTCGAGATAATTAAAATATTCCGAGTCATCTGATCTAACAAGTGAATGTTTTAGTTTGTCAAATTTACTAAAACATATACCCGAAATTTCATTGTTGATTTCAGCTGTGAGCGGTTTATTGTCAAGTAAAATATTTTTAATTTTACGGCTATTACTGTCTGTTACTGTTAGCGTTTCAAACATTTTTATTTCTTATTTTTAGATAAAATTTATACTTGATTTTTAGATAAAATTTCACATTGACAATAAAGAATCAAGAAGGTCCCATTTCCATGTCTTATAATGACCGAGCGCTAATGTATTTATTCCGTTTCCACAATACCTCTGGTCATCGAAATTCGATAATCCGCGTTTGATAATAACATCAGTTTCGTGTTTATGATGATTTGTCCTAATCGCCATTGTCCTGACGTAACTGACACCACCATCAAGTGCATATTTATAGTCGTTTAATTTCATGAAATTTTTTACAAATCCCCTCGGTATACCATTTTGCTTTTTTAGTTACATTACTGTTGTCTAGTCGTACCGCATACATGTTTGATCTCAATCAAACAAACTCAGATATTATAACAAAGTTTGTTTCATCTTTGTATTTACCAATTACTTTTTTATTTGTGTCATCGCGAAATCCACATCGCTGGGATAATCTGACAAATCAAAAATTTGTCGATTATCATGAATTTCCTGATAAATATCGTCACATTCAGTTTCATAAACTAGCGAGTCGGTGTCAGTAAACAATAATTTACTTGACGTCCATTGTTTTTTAACAAAATTGTAATGAAAATTGTGCATCAGCCACTTGGATAATTCAAATACGGCGACGCCAACATAAATTGGCTTATTTAACTTTCAATCTGTTTGTTGTCGTTGTACTGCAACAAGATTTTCACTAAAGATTTTCATGTTGACAAAATCATCTGATGCAACAAGTTTATTCCGACGATCGGTATTGTTTACGATTTCAATATTAACGCGTTTTCTAATATTTCCCATCGTCTTACCAAAAACAGAATTATTCATCAACTTGAAGAAGGTCTTTTCGAAATCTGTCGTTGTAGCTGCTCGTCGGGCGGCATTTGAATTGATGTAACCGCTCATCCAAGGCGACTGTTTCAATTTTAGTACTCATTAACTTTTCGTAAAATTAGACCGGAATCAACTGCTTGTTTTAAATGTTTATAATGCATGACGTAATTTCGTTTGTCAAGTAGATTTGGAACAAGCGTACTTACAATTGAGTTTGTTCTATCGCCGGCAATTATCTGTTGATTTTCTGATAACAAATTATAATCGATAACCATCTACTCAGCACAAAACGGGTAATCGTTATGCAAATCATGAAGAGCCATCGGATAATCAAGATCAGCTTCAACGAAATACGAAATATCGTCAGGTACTTTTTTCTCTGTTTCTCGTAGAAATTGTTCCTCGAAATCCAATGAAATCCACCAACCGGCATTGGCTAAGACATCGCGTAGCCTTATCAATTATTTTTATCAAAATAAATGATAAAAGTTGACGAAATTTTAGGATTAAAATCTTTCATGTACTTGTTATTCGCAGCCGCATATTTTTTGGTGATAACACTTATTCCACTGCGAATTCCCTTTTCAAAAAAAATTGAACGTGTCAACGTCAGTCAACAACTCCAATTTTACTTTACTAAATTTAAGCAAAGTGTCCCATGATAAACCAGGTGCAGAATAATGCCAGCAGAGGTCGAGTCCGTAATTACTGTAACTGACTTTTCTAAAATTTTCGAATACATCGGCGAGTAATAAGACATCTGTTTTCAAGCACAAATCATAATAATCACCAAATGTTTTACAACCAAACTTACACCAAATACCGAGCGCATATTTATACTCGCTATCGGTAATATTTTCGTTATTTGATGCAGAATAAAACTTACTTTGATCGGGCAATGATGTTTCGTCAAACTTGCTCCAATCATCGAGATACTCGTACGGAAATATTCCTTCTTTTTGTCAGCAAATGATACTTGTCACCGAAACACTCTTGCAGATTATCAAATATGCTACAACCACGTACAAGCTCGTCAAGCGATGCTGTCATGAATTACAGAATATTGATAAACCATAATTTACCTAACGTGACAGATATATACTTCTCAAAATTATTCGGAACACATTTTATTCGTCCATCGTTAATTTTTAATCGTGCAAGTTTACCAAATGCCTCTACGATAATATAGCTGTTGTATCCACGGAAATTGTGGAGAATAACTGGAATA
This sequence comes from Megalonaias nervosa, assembly GCA_016617855.1. Lineage (NCBI taxonomy): Eukaryota > Metazoa > Mollusca > Bivalvia > Unionida > Unionidae > Megalonaias > Megalonaias nervosa. Next base: position 58,775 of record JAECUM010010110.1, read on the forward strand.
AATCAGGAGCATGAAATGTTAGATTACAATTGTCATGTGCAGGTCCACGATATTGTCCTGTTAAATGGAAACGGTCACGCACTCGATCATCGCTCAACGGTGATTCAAAAATCATACAAATTTCTGCTTCCTCAAAATCAATTTCTTGCTGTTGAGTTAAATTTTTCATTGGTTTGGTCGCTTTGAGTCAATCAGAAATATAATCGACTTCGCTTATTAATCGTTTGAGTAACCAAACTGCAGGATCTTTACCACGATAAATTTTAATACGTTTTGACAAACTCGAATCAACAAAACAAACAATTTTATACGCGACTCCGCAGGGCACATGATTCTGAAATTTTTTTGTGCTTGATCGATTAGGTTTATTCTCTGCCCCAAGTACTTGTTGTAGAATACACTCAAAGTCAACATAAATCACAAACGGTAGTTTTATTTTGTGATTGTGATTTTTAAATTGCAGTATTTTATCTTTTTCTGTTGGCATTGTTATTCGCTGTACCTTCGAACAGTATTGTAAATGTTTAACGAACTCTCTATCGTTGGTACAATCATATAAACAACGATAACAGAAATATTTTATTATTTTTATTTTATTGTACTGTTTTCCTACAAGTCCGTTAAAGTTTTTGATCCAAACACAATGATTTTTATAAAAACAGTAAATTTATTGTTGATTGAGATGCTTTGTCAGAAATAACTCGAGGATATATTTGATCATGCTGGTCAACACCAAATACGTTTACTGAAATATTATTATGTTTTTAAACTTTGGTATTTGATTTTCTGCAACTGGAAAGTCGATACCAGAAAAGTTTAGCGTTAACATATAATCAACATATATTGCGACACGTTCCGCATCTTTATCTGGCGGAAATAATGCTGATAAAACTGCCCGCATGAAACATTTGTTGTCAGAATTCTTAACGTTAATACAGCACTTCTTATTTTTATTTTCTTTGGAAGGTCAACATACCCACCACTGCCGTATAATGAATTGTATTTAATTGTGTGAAATATTATCTCAGAAATCGTCTCAAACTTCCAACCCGATCCCGAAGGAGTATATTCTTCTAATTTTTATTTATTTGCTGATGAATCTCGTCGGACAACTTGGCAAGATCTGTTCCAATTAAAACTCGTTTAGATTTTGTGCCAATGTACGGATCAGCAATTTCTTCATCGGTTGACAATATAACCTGGTATTGCACTAGGATCTTTAGTCCTTTGTGTTTCTCAAGTTTACGTTTTATTGTTGGTTGGAGCAGATGACATAAATTTGTTGAGGTAAAATCTGCTTAAACAAGTTGGTTGTCAAATCGATAACAGTTGTCAAATCCAGCAAACGCGGTAGCAAATTTAACTGGAGCAATCAAACTCTTTTTTGCAATGTCTCCTAATTTCAACATCTTATTTACTAGATCTCACAAAACTCTAATTGACCTTCTCAAAAAAACCTTCAATTAAACAAATGGATTATGTATTTGGAAGTGATAGAAAAAATAAGTATGACAGATATAATGGTAAGCGCTAACGAGCAGGAGTACTATTATGTACATCCAAAATACAATTGTTATGCTGGGAATTTGTTGGCATGTATGGTAAATTTAATATCAAAAGTTCCGTTTGGTAAGAAGACACCGGCGGGTTACAAAATATCGGTGAAATCGGAAGGTGATACCAAGCGCACAGAGATGTTTAGAAAAGATTTTATTTATTCGCTGTTTTTTTATGAAATTCCGGAAGGACAGCTAGTGTATCATGTTAATGGCGCAGTTACTGACGATAATATCGTAAATCTTGGTTTGCAAAGTGAATTTCAGCGTCATCCAGTATTTGATCTTTACGAAGCATCAGATAAAGGTATCATTCGAAATATCACAAAGGAAAAAGTATTAGGAAATGTTGATAAATCTGGTTATTTAAGAATAGTTGTTAGAGATAACCAAACTCCTCTTGTTGGTTACAAAGCGCATCTCGTTATTAACGAAGTTTTTCATTATATGATTTTAACTGGCCTAGTTATATATCACCTGGATAATATGAAAAATAATAACAAATTCGAGAATTTAGATCTTGTTTCGCCAAACGATAATACTAGGCGTGGTCATGGTGGTGAATGGTCTAATTTTTAGAAACCCTATTAGACCTATCATTTCAAAAAACTCCAAAAATAATGAAGAAATTAAATTCAGGTCAATTTATGCTGCGGCAGAATATTATCATGTTCTTTCTCAATCAGTAAAAGATGTTGCCGATGGTAAGACCCAATCCGCGATATCAAATACAACATTTGACAGAATCATCTTTAGATACGACAACTAAATCTTTTGTAAGATTTTTAAAAAATCATCCCGTGTGATACAACTATGATACCAGTTCATGATAGCTTCTCGGTCATAAGTCGCATAAGCAACTATATCTTCGCGTAGTTGCTTTTTTTTCTGCCTCAGTCAGAAGCACTTTATCGTTGCCGCTGTTTACCAAAACCAAATTGACGGATACATTTTTATTTCTTTGCTCAGAAAAAGCTTGTCGTACAGCTTCTTCAAGTTCTTCGCGATTAACTATTGTTGCTAGCTCAAGATATCTTACAGCTTTCATCTTATTTCAATAAACTAGACAAAAGTTAGTTAACAAGATGGATCTGATGAAACGCCTAGAAGATATTCACTCACCTGACAATATGTAAATGTTGCCAAAAAAAAAAAAAAAAAAAACTGTTGTTGCTGAAACAGGTGAATCTGATTTGACTACTTTGTTGACTCATAATGACAGCGACAATTACGATGGAAGTAATGTTGATAATTTCATTATAGATGATTACAGTGACGTAATCACCGTTGTTGATAAAAAAAATCATATGGAAGATCGACAACTAGCAGATATGATGTCAAGTATCACATTGCCAAAAAATAACGAAGTTTAATTTTACAGTTGCGGAAAATCAGTTATTCTGGCAATTGATAAAGCCATTCATGAATTTGAAGATACCAGGTCGACAAAAAAGTATAAAATTCGATTTTGTATTTGTTAAAATATTTAATCTGAAGTTTCTAACGCCAGATCGTAAACAGTATCTAACATCGTTATGCAGACCAATCAAATGTAAGTCGGTCTTACTCAAATACGAAGAAATTTACAAAATCTTATATTTTAATGCTGCTGGTTGGTATCCAGCTATTAAATTTGTCGCCGTAACCGTGCCATTTGACAAGACTTTTCTTGCCATGTTTTCTGATAACTCGTTCAATAACGAAAACATCTTGTTTATTCTTTTGCAGTTCCTATTCATAAAACCTACCAGTTACTGGTTCGCCTAACAAATCTTTTAGCGAATAAGTAACAGGAATCGTGGTTAGAATTTTATCAAAGACAAATACTTCTTCAGTCCAGTTTCTGATAAATCCTTTTTCAAATACTTATTTTGTCAAGGAAATTCTGTCTCTGTCATTCACATTAAATTTGTGTGTCCGGTACATATTTTCTTTTGCCAGTATTGGATTTTTAATTCCGTCTGTCGGCGACATCTTACTTTTACCAACTGAAAGAGTTCCGTGTTTTGTATTGTTATATTTTGATACAATCTGCTGAAGATCATCAATGTATCTGTTGGTGTTTTCGTTGTTAAATATTTTTGAATACGTTCTCGCAGCATTCGGTTAAATCGTTCAACAATAACGATCTTCCTATCATTTCAGGTATCATATTTTTTAATATTATTTTGCGTTAGAAAATATTCAGATTTTTTAATTGAAAAACTCAACGCCGTGGTCGATCCATATTTTTTTTTTCTGTACTTGTTATTTTTTCATTGCATCTGTTATTGACGTGCCTGTTTTATCTGTAACAGGTACACAAAACGCGTATTTACTAAGCACATCAATAACATTAAAAAAGTATCTCTTGTCATTGTTAAATTTAGATATATTTGACATATCTACCAGATATATCGCCCAGATATCATCAACGGCATTCGCGACAACCTTTCGTCGCGGAAACTTTTTTATTAGGTTTTTGTAACTCAACAGCAAGGTCATCATACAATCCACCGAGCCCTATTTTATATTTTGCTCCAATCAAACCCTGCATTAATTTTTTTGTCAATACGTTCTCGCATTCCGGTCAGTTTCATGTAATGCAGTTCGTTTCACATTATTTTGTCGCAGCCAGGTTTGTTTTGTTCATCATCTCGATAACAGATATCATGACGCATCGCTATTTCATCAACTTGATTATAAGGCTCTTGTCCCAGCAGTGGACTGTCGTCGCAGTCCAACTGATGATCTAACGGATTATACGGCCCAGTCTATTTGTGGCCAGGCAATGTCCAGCCGCTGCTGTAATTTAACAATAAGTTTGTGTATGTCAATGCCGTTGCCAATAACTTATCTGCGATTGCACATTTGGCAATAAGTAACTATTTTATCTTGTTCGAGAACTAGGTCTCCATCACAATTACATTTGGATGTTTTCAATTTTATATTTTTTCTGTTGACTAAAATATTTTATTTTTATGATCTTTTTAAATTCCAGAAATTTGACAGAAAATCATGATTTTTAGTACCATTTTCCCCGTCAAAAATACCAAATTCAGATGAAAATCATTGTTTTTTTACTACCATTTTACCCGTTGAAAAGACGAAATTGGTCAAAAATTACTAAACAATAAGATTTTTGGAAGAATTTCGTAAAATAATATATTTTCTTACTAAATTATTTTATTTGTTACTGATCAAACAGAAATATTTGTTTCAGAGGCCAGACAGAAATATTATTAATAAATTTCTTAGTTTTGACTGCAGAGTTCTTCGAACTCCATACAATTTTTCTTACCATTTGACCCGTCTAAAAACACGAACTTTGACTAAAAATAAACATTTTTGACTACCAAATACCCCCTCAAAATGAGAAAGCAGTCCAAAATCACTAAAATATAAAAGATCATCAAATAAAATAAAGTTTCAGAGATTAAAATACTTTTTTTAATCATTTACCAGAATAAGTTTGTCGTTGATTGGAATTATAACAGCACCATCACTAACAACTGCGTCAGCGATGATTGCATCATTAGATTGGGTTTGTTTCAAGAACATACTTTTCTTTCTGCGGCAAGTGGAATAAATACTTTTTAACATCATTCTGTTATTTTTTGTTTTTCTGTTTTCTCGTCAGTGTTGGAAGTTTTAGTTTTTCATTTGAGACAATATATCATTTTTATATTTGATTGTCACACAAAATTAAGACCTAGTTTGTAAGTGTCCGCACTTGGATATTTATCAAATTGCAGAATGAATTTTAAAAAAATTAGAATTCGAAGAATTTCAAGTTAACATCTGCTTAACAAACATAATACAATAATATCCAACAGTAGAAGTTCCGACTGGCTGCAATTGATTAAAAGAATAATTTATTTTTTATATTTGTTCTAATATATTTCTTGATAGCGTCACTCAGAGGAAGTCCAAATGAATCAAAATAATTGTCTTTGTAAACAGCTACCCAATAAGTGCCAGATCCATCATTGAAATCCTGTATATTTATCACACACGATCCACCTGCTGATGTTTTGGATAATTCGTCTTTAGAATATACTCCACGAAATTCTTTTACTGATTTTAATTTGTCAAGTATATCAAAGTTGCTTAACGCGGTCAGCGTATCGTTCCTGGTAGCATTAATCCGCGACCAATCCCCAGCAGATTTGGAAGGAGACTTCCAGCTATTCCGGCTAAAAGAGTACCAATAAATCCTCCTTGTACCGCTTCCAATTGTTTTCTTTTTTTTCTTTTTTTCTAGTTGTCTTTGGTTTAGACCGAGTTGCGGTTTTTGTCTGGTATCAACTAACACAAAGTGTTAGACAATTTGTTTGATACCGTCTCCGGAAACCACCTTTTTAGTTACTCCGGATATTGCACTATATGCTGCGGTGATACTTAATGTTTCGAGTACTGGCAAAAGTTTTGGTAGTATAGTTTTGGCTAACGTTGCAAGTGCTGGTCCGAAAAATCCACCATGTCGTGCCATCGCTGTTATTTGCGCCAGACTAAGATTTAGCAAGAAAGATTTTCCTTTGTCAAGTTAAGTTATTTGTTGTTTAGTTAACATCAATTTTGTTGATATTCCGGTTGTGCTTGTGGAGATATCTTTAGGGAAACCGCACGTCGTTTGGCAACTGCAGTTGATAATTTTTTAATTTGTCCTTGCATCAAGTACATTTCTTTTGTAATGTATTTTGTTGTCATTGTTTATTTTATATTTTTTGTTACATAAATTGTTAAACGTTAGGAGAACTTCAAACTTGAATTGTCATCCTACCCTTGGTTGCGTCGATGATCAGGAATCTATCGCTGACAACAAGCGCGTAGACATTGTATGCAACAGTCGGAAGAGCGCAAATGTCCATGTTACTTCAATATCTGAAGTTGATCCGATAGCTCGTTCAGAATGTTTTAACACGTCAAAGTAAAAGGTCGGATACAACGTTCTAAACTCTTCAATTGGTATTTGACAACCGCCTTCCGCGTCTTGATATTTTTGCATAGCGTCCATCAGGTACATATAAGGTCGTCATAAGTTTCTGTTAGTTTATTGTAAGGCATCATCCTAAAAGTTACATTTGATTGCTATTTTAGGATATTGTTTCGAGTTGATTCTGGCAAATATTCTTCTGACATCAGTGCTGTCACATACAGCATTGTTCTTCAATTGACGCCGTGCCTTTTGCTGAAAAACAAAGAAATAAATCTCTTGACAATTGTTTGCTAGGCGCAGTTGTAATACGCTATGTGTAATCAGTCGTCGCTGGAATCGCAGTTTGATAGATTTTATTCTGCTCAAAGTATATCCGCTCCGTGTACAAAGTCAGCACTGATTCGAACTCGATTGACTCACTGATTGATCGTACGTATCGTGGCATCCACAGCGAGAGTCTAGAAATTACAAACTGTGCATCTGCTCCACCAAATCGAATTAAACAATCCGATTGTTCTGCTCGATCAAGTACACGTGTGTCTTTCAATCCACAAAATACATTGTTGTAATCGCGGCAAAACCCAAAGATTGTGCTTAGCGGCAACATCATCGTGATTTGACGAGATTCTGCGTCAAGTGCTTTTCGTTTAGCGTAAGCTTCGTTGTATCGTTGATTGCGTATATTAGTAACGGTTAATTTTATTGCAGCACCAATATCAGCTGCAGCATTACCATCTGCATCACCAAGAAGATTATTATCTGCCTCAGGAACACCAGCACCAGTACGAACTTCGCCTGTGATAGCGATTCCGCTTCCAGTGTCCTTGAATCACTTCGTGCTTGACGCAATAGATCTCGAATAATCGTCCCTGAACGATACAATATTAAGGATGGTACTTGCAACAGGCAAGTGCATTGAAGTATCTTCTACGGTTTGATTGGCAACCTAGCACAGCGAGCTTCTAAACAAGCTCCAACCGTTCAGTATCAGCTGAGATATCACCACCAGCTGCGTTTAAGATTTGGCCGCGTACTTCAAGTACAGCCTTGTGCGGTAACAGAAACATATCTCCGTTTCGTGTGTTACATGTTCCGACGCCAGTTTTATTTGGTTCGTTGAGTTTTCGTCAAGATACTCAACGTATTCAAATTCAGTTGCCACGTCGTCGGTATCAAATTCCTCGGTAAGATCAAGACAATTTTTAACTGACATTTTTTATTTGTAGTCGCTCGACAAAATTTAGAAAGCCGCAATATCTAATTGAATCGGTCTTGTTTTCATTACCAGCTTTCGTATCACATCCTCATCATTTGTCGATAACGATTTCCTTGTTGTGGATATCATAGCTTGTTTAGTTTATTTTCTTTGGCGCTATGGTTGAAATTAATTGTGCAATATCTTGCGGCGACACCTTCAGTGTTGTTCCTTTAATATTGTCAGCTATCTTTTGTCCGACTGCAGTACCTGCTGCAGATGCGGCGCCTGTCGCAAAAGCTTTTGACGCGTCAATTGCAATTGGTGGTATATTTTCAACTATTTTAGAGAATATATTTCCAAAAAAACCTCCTACGATTTTTCTTCGACAAATCCTTCTTTGTTTTATCTTTGTTGTTAAGATCAAGCTGTCGACTAGACTGATCGGTCAGTTGCATATTTATACTTGATATTTGATTTTCAAGATTAATCGGATAATATACTATTTGACGAGGATTAACTTGCATTAGCGATCCTGGTGGAACATCAGGTGAAAAAAACTATCAACTGTTTGTCCTTGGCTACCACATGCATAATAAGATCCAGGTGCGATATAAGAATTTCTCAGAATCGTATTTACTTGTGTTATGTTAACCGGAACATCGCCGTCGTATGATATTGTTTTTGTTGCAACTGAGCTGTATTGTTGATTGTTAAACCCGAGCACTGACGCAATTCTAGTAGCTCGCGAAAAATCAATTCACAAATTATTTTTTAACGTGATTCTAGCACGTAACGTATTGTAGTTTGGTGTCAGCTCGAAATTGTCAGCAACGGCATGATTTTTTGTGATAAGTTCTTTTATTTTCTTGTTTAAGTCGGTAACTTTATGCGCTCCCTGTGGTATTTTGAACGATGTTCAGGCGCCCGGATTAAATGTAAAGTCGTCATTGATGCCCGTTTTAACATTAGCCATTGAGTGCCATGCGGTTGCAGAAATTATTCCAATTTCGTATTGTCGTTCTTGGACAAGTTGTATTGGTGGATTGTAATTGACAGAAAAATTTGCGCTGTCTGATTGCGATGAATCAAGTAGAAGTGTGGTTGACATCATCATTATATTTTATGTCCCACAAACTTGTTAGAGTAAGTCGTTGTGTAAAATTTCATATTCGTTTGTTGTTAATGAACCATTTGCGCAAAGATGATCGAGTATATCAATAATTTCGTTATCGATTTCGTTACTCGCATTTCCAGCATCTTTAGAAGATATCAACAACATTAAATCTGTCAACCATTTCCGAGGCTGATGTAAATCTTTTGACACTGTAACCACTTTTCTCTGCTACTCGCTCTTCGTCAAGAAATTTGGCTAGTGTGCTCAATTTATTTTTGTGATTGGCAAAACCTTCCACATCTCCTAATACATTTTTAATAGTCTTAGTGTAAAGACCAGCAATAATACTGTATCGATAATCTTTGTACAATCTACTATTTTCTACACCAGCTAATCTAATCTCGTTACCTTTATCTTTATTCTCAGCACGTACTTTTACCAAATGTTCCATTAGCTGATTAAAAATATTTTGTTCCATTTTATTAATCTGAAGAACTTTGAGATTAGTACCATACTCATCATCGAACATTTTGTATTCGCTATCCTCAATTTTGCTGTAAATTGTCCTAATCCACTCGTTTATGATTTGTTGACGTTTTGCTTCTACAATATCTTCTTCCCTAGAAAATATTTCTTCGTCTAATTTTTCTATTATCTGCTGGTACGGTTCAGCTTGTTCTACATTTTGTTTAACAGCTGCTTCTGTTTCAGCTCGCCCTTTCTCTTCAAGTAAGCCTAACAAACCCATTTCTATCAATCTTTTAAGTTCGTCGGCAGATAACGTTGATGTGTCTGGTTGCTTACCAAGTACTGCTTCGGTAACCGGTTTAAAACGTTTGGCTGTTTCTTCTGCTGCGGCCACTTGATCTCGACGTTCCTCCTGCACTTTTTTCTTAAATGCTGATCTTGTCGCAGCAAATTTCTTTAGTAAATCAATTTTTGGTTTGTCCATTGTTATTCAGTATGGCACACAAATTTTTGTGTGGGATAAAATTTGTTAACATCGAAGAAATCTGTCAATACAGCAACGAAATATTTTCTTTGGATTACGTCCAAATTTTATAAAATAAGGAAAAGTAGTATTTGTATGCAGTAGTCTCATGGTTATTTTTGTTACGTCACCGCATTGCTCATTTACTATATTTCGCACATCAATATTGTCTAGTCCGGGAAATAGTATAAAACAACCAGTATTTCGTCTGACAAATCGGTCCACGTTGTAAAAACCCTGAGCAAGGTAAACAGAATTACATTTTCTGTTACGTAACAACGAGAAATAAGATCTTGTTTTGTTTATCTCGTCGTTGTTTAGCGGAATATCGTCAAACACAATTATTTTTGTTCGGTTGAATCAAGTTCTTCTACTGGAATCAGATCTTCTGGGTGCTTGATTAAAAATATATCTTCGCCAGTACCAAATGCATCTCGCAATTTATCATTCTAATCATTTAATAGTTCGTATTTATCCTGCTGTGGATTAATTGTGTAAATATAAACTCGGTCGTATTTAAAATTAACGTTAAACAAAAGATTCATTAACAAATTCGTTTTGCCTGATCCGTTACGACCAAAAATAAGATAACGACAATCAAGTAGTTCGTTGTTATGTTTGTGTTTGACTAATCGTTCGGTATCAAAATTAAATATTGGCATTTGTTTTTATTTACCGTCATACAAATTTATGTGGCGATAAGAAATAAACAATGAGTTATTACACGAAATTCGGAACAGCATTAACAGAATCGGTATCTTCTGATATTGTGACTACAAATGGAACAGATGATTTATCGGGTTATCTTAAGCAATCCGGCGATACAATTACCGGCAATTTGTTGATGTCTAATCAAGGCGTGCTTGGTCTTGAAACAGCATACCCGCCCATAAACGTGAATCTGACACAAGCGGCAAGTTGGTAATCTAGATATATCCTCGAAAAAGATGATCGGGTTGGAAACCGCATATCCACCAGCAAATTTAAATCAAAGTCAGGCAGTAAGTTATTTGCAGTTAAAATACGTCGACGATAACAAATTCCCGCTGACAGGCGGTACTGTTACCGGAAACATTAATATGTCTGGTAAAAAGATTACCGGACTTGAACAAGGTTTCCACCAGCAAATGTAAACTCAAGCCACGCAGCAAGTTATAATCAACTAAAGTAAAGAAAACTGGCGACACAATGTCAGGCAATTTGACTCAGTCAAACAACGCACAAGTAACTGGATTATCAATAAACTCACCTCCAAAAGCTTATAATTACGCAGTAATTTATGCTCATTTGAAAGGCGCACTAACTCCGTATTTGCATTTGTCTGGTGGATCAATGACAGGTTCGACTGACATGGGCGGTAAGTTAATTTACAATACACAATTCTACAGTACAGCGTTCACAAACGTTAAATTTGTCAAAACCAATTTCGTCAAAATATACTCCAACCGCCAACGAAGATTTAACAAATAAAAAATATGTTTTGATGACAGCAAAACTTCGGCAATCACAGCTGTATCTACAGCTATTAATGATTCTTATATAAAAGAATTGGAGACGTACTGACAGGTCCTATTGACATTGGAGCTAAAAAAAAATAACAACAAATTATACTCCGGTTAATCCAGCTGATCTCACAAATAAATCTTACGTTGTCTCGGTTTCTGGTGGAGGTGTAAAACGAACTAAAAAACAATGTCGGATATATTCCGACATTTGTTGAGGCATCGGATAATCGAGTTGGATTTGTCGCAAGTGCATCAACACAATATTCAGGAAATAATCCAAATCATGCTTTCTTGTTTACTTTTGTCGTTGTTGGCGGTCAGGAATGGACGACAAACGGAGAAACTGCAAACGTTTGGCTAAAAATCAAATGTCCTTTTGCGGTATCTATTTGGCAGTTCCATTTGCGAGGTAGGTTAAATTCTGGTGTTGGACGTATTTATAACTGGCGGTTGGAAGGATCTAACGATAACGTAACCTGGACAACGTTATACAGCACAACTAACACTTATGTTGGCGCAACAACATTCTTTACAATTCAGACTGCAAGCACCGTAAACAAATAATCAATATTTTCGAATATACGTTGTCCCCGCAGAAAGTCCATATCCTGGTCTTACCGCGTTTCAAATGTACACACTCAATCATCAAGTGTGATCATTGCAATCAAATTTAATTATTGAACGTAAAATTTAATCAGACAGTGTAGAATAATGTCAGACACAACGACAGATCCACCAATTGTAATTGTGGCAAAAGAATTTTGTGATAATATTTGTAAAAGCAAGAATTTTGTAGGTGTTAGAAATCTCAGTAATTTAACTGACGACCAAATAGCAGAAGCAAACGCTAAAAACGAAATCAACAAGATGAAAAAGTTATATGATTTATCAAAACCGCTAAAAATAACTGATTTGCCAGCGATCACAAATAATTTTCTTTATGTACTTGGAATGAAAGCCCCACAACTCAAAAAAGCTATCAAAGACTTTGATTTGATTAGCAAATACTGTCATCCTGATGATTGTCGCGAAGAACAGAGAAAAGTAGAAGATTTAATGAAAAAATATTGATCGAATTGAGCAAAACAATATTGATTTAATCATTAAATAGAATTTGAATAAAGAGCGAGCACATGGCGGGGAAAAAAAATGAAGAAAATTGAGTAAGACGAGCACACAGAGAACTTAATGATTTGGCAAATATAACAAGAAAAAATAAATTGTCAAAAAATCAAAAGCATAACAAAAGATTTAATAAACGCCAAATATTTCTCGAATTTGGTATGGATTATGCCGATTAAAAAAATTTATACTTGAAGTTGTAGACGATGAAGTAGATGCTCAGCGAATGTTTACAGCGTACGCTCATTCGCTATTACCTCTTCTTGATGACGGTGTAACTTTTGATCAAGTTATTGTCAACAAATCAATAAAGTAATTGAAGAACTTGATTCGCTGATTGATGGTTACGGTGACACCGAGAAAAAAAATCTTTTTTGATCAAAACAACGATATAAAAGTTCACGATGCGATTAAAACATACTACGATATTCCAGATGATATTCCATTACCAACAATAAGGCGCTCTAGGGAATTGTCAATAAGAAATTTTACAACGCAATCGGAAAAATATTTACAAAAGAATATGAAATGTTACAAGAAAAACATGGTGTTCCATTAGGTATCATTATCTCAAAAAATATCGTCAAGCGAGTGATGTTGCCAAATTTTTTGACCGCGTATGCAATTATCAGAAAACATCTAACACTCGAAAATCTTAGCATGGACGAAATCAGTTTAACAATGGGATTTATTGATGAAACTGAAAAAGATTTTGCTGATCTTGTCAGTGATGTAACAAAAGTAAAAGATAAACTTAATTCGTAGAATTGGGTAAGGAAAAGCGAAGTATGAACAGATGAGCGGTATAAGGATACTTCGTCTGATATTTATGACAAGTACAGAAATTTTCTTGCTGATCCTGCCAATGATAAATTTTGTCAGTTACTTGATTCAGTTATTGGTACTACAACTTTTACTCTATCGTAAAAAGCAAATCATCGATTTCAGTCATCTGTCGGAGGATATTTTGAAATCCAAACTTGATACGCTAATGCAGTACTACAAGTTTTATCACAAAAAATTTTGATGTGTAAAACGATGCGACAAATGCTACAGCAGAATTGTACGAGTGATTTCTTATCTTCCGTTGCTGATGACCGGATCTGGTATAATCTCAAACGGAGAGCATTAAGTCCTTTTCTGTTGATAATATCCGGCGTTGGTGTTTCTATCGCAACCACTTGTAAACGAATAGAGCCTCGTTTTCAGACAGAAAAATGTGCGTGTAAAACAACAGTGTGACTTATAAAAAATTGTTAGATCAATACAGTAGTTCTGCAAATCCGAATTACATGAGCCATGTCATGGGTTATCAAGCTTGATTACACATTTCGAAATTGTACTGTAATTTCGAGTTTATTCCAAGTGCAATTACATCCTCCTTACTGCACTCAAAATGAAATAAACATTAAATTCCACAGCGTCTTTTCGATAACTGCAATTGAAAGACTTCATATTTTTCCCACATTATGATCTGAATCATTCAATGACAGAACAGAAACGCGCACGCCGATATCAACACACTTCAATACGATTAAATTGGCAGACGTTGCTGGAATCCGATGTAAATTACTTCATGTAGATAAATCCAGACCATAATCACGAAACTGCGTCGAATCGACAAAAATACCAAAAACGTATTCATTCCAGATCAAATGGAAAAGTTGTTGCAATGCGCATTCATTAACAATATTACTCCAAATTTCAATTTTAAGTAGACCAAACGCTATTTTCTTTCGAAACTAACGTCTAGCGCGCGACCAACTTCAAAATTTATCTGGGCGGAGTTACGTGCACATTGATAATGTTGTTGTGTAATGATGCATCTACGCTTGTGTATTTAATTTGGAATACGGCATACATTCAGTTACTTTGTTTCTTGTAGTGTATATATATATATATATATATATATATAAGTAAGTATATATATAGTAGTAGTAGTATAGTAGTATATATATAAGTAAGTAAGGTTGTTATATAAGCATAAGTATATATATAAGCATAAGGCATAAGGTTTTAGCCTTGAGTAGAATAAGAAAATGAGCATATAATAAATAGGTTACTGCATTTGTATGGGAAAATATGAACTCGTTTTGTCGGATGGATATACTACACTCCCAAGGTCGTGCAGTATAGCCATCCGAAAAACTCGTTCATATTTTCCCATACGAATGCAGTAACCTATAAATATAAACCTAATTGTTAACTTTTGTTACCTATTACGTTAAAGATTTTTCCTCTCAAGCCAACAAACAGTACGAATAACTGACCCATTGTAATTAATTAATCCTTATGGTTCAGCAACTGACCCATTGTAATTAGTTAATCCCCATAACTATAATGTTCTCCTGGGGATTAAGCTGCTTTTCAGTTATAACTATAAAGCTAACAGCAACTTAGTAGGCTGAATAATATCAAAGCAATCAAATACTCGGTAACACTACTCGTATTATTCGGTTACAGGGTGAAATGCTACTCATACTATCCAGCTACAGGGTGAGATACTACTTGTATTATCAAGTTACAAGGTGAGATAATACTCATATTATCCAGTTAAAGGGTGAAATACTACTTATACTATCTAGTTTAACGGTAGATACTACTCATATTATCCAGTTACAGGGTGAAATACTACTTATACTATCTAGTTTAACGGTAGATACTACTCATATTATCCAGTTACAGGGTGAAATATTACTTATACTATCTAGTTTAACGGTAGTTACTACTCATATTATCCAGTTACAAGGTGAGATACTACTTAAATTATCCAGTTACAGGGTGAAATACTACTTATATTATCTGGTTACAGGATGAACTCTACGAGCTACAGTTATATGTAATAATGGGGAAGAAGATTAGTTGTCAAAGCGCTTCATCTACGCAATATTATAGTCCAACTGTTCCCCCATAAACAAAGTGGTGCCAGATCAATAGCAGTTTAAAATAAAAACACAACCGAGCAACTAAATCAACGAAATACAAAATAAATGAAAAGAACATACACATAAACAACATCAATAAAAAGGAACACATGAACAACATCTATTAAAAAGAACACAGGAACAACAGCTATTAAAAGGAACGCATGAACAACGTCCATGGAAAGGATTATATGAACAACATCTATAAGAAATGAACATACGAACAACATCATTCAAAGGAAGAAAAGAACAATATCTGTGAAAAAAGAAAATATTACCAACATCTGTAAATTGGAACATACGAACAACACTATTAAAAGGAACACGTTAGCAACATCTATAGAAGGAACAGATGAACATTATCTGTAAATGAAACACGTGAACAACATCTATAAGAAGGAGCACATGAGCAACATCCATCGAAAGGAATATATTAGCAACATATCTGAAAAGGAACCCATAAAAAAATCTTTAAATGGAACATAACAACATCTATAAAAATGAACACATGAACAACATCTACAAAGGGAACAAATAAAAAAAGAAACACATGAACAACATCTATGAAAATGAATACATAAACAACATCTATAAAAAGGAACATATTTGCAATATTTTAAAAGGCAACACATGAACAACATCTACAAAAAGGAACATGAACAACGTTATAAAGGAGGACGTGAACAATATCATAAAAGAACATATGAACAACATTTATTTAAAGGAACACATTAACAACATCTATAAAACGAACAGATTAACATTATCTGTAAAATGGAACACATGAACAACATCTATAAAATGGAACATATCAACAACATCCATAAAAATGAAACATATAAACAACATCTGTGAAAAGGAACACAGGAACAACATCTATGAAAAGGAACTTATGAACAAAAAGTCTATAATAATGAACATATGAACAACATCTATGAAAAGTAATACATGAACAACATCTATAAAAAGGATAGTATTTACAACATCTATAAAAAAATAAACATGAACACAATTATAAAAATAATAAACTGACCTAAGAACTATTATTACACACATATGAACAAGCATTCTGAATGAATATTTGTCTACTTCGTTTTAATTACCGATTTAAT
>JAECUM010010111.1:0-59038 GCA_016617855.1 Megalonaias nervosa
TCTCTTTTCTAGAGTATTGGGTAGCCCTGAAAAGGGCTGGTTTTTTTTTTTTTTTTAAACGGGAGTAATGGCAATCTTTTTTACTGTCTAAGATTGCGTCCCCGTCTGGCGGCAGGCTTTCCTATACGATACGGTCTGCTTCTGCGGAAGGAGAAAGAGAATTCATTGGTGTCTACTCGACAGTCCACAAAACCTCTGTCTGGTTCTTCCTGTTGCTGCTGTTGTTGCTGCTGTTGTTCTTCTCTCTGCTTCTTCTGAAGTCTGTACTTCTCAGTCCATTCTTCTTGTTCTTTCTTAATTTCCTCTCTGAGGACCTCTTCTATTAAGTCTTGGGCTATAGCTAACATCATGATATTCTCTATCTCTTCAGGTTTAGGTATCAGGTTTAGCCTGACACGATGTAAACTGACGTAAGATTCATTCAGCTGGGCTAGTCTGGAAGGCATGTTCATAGGTAGATGAGTCAACAATGGATGACCATACTGGAGACCAACCCGCTTTATATGGTTCAATAGATAGAAAACATCCCTACTCGGTTTTAGTGTCGGAACACTATGATAGCTCATGTCATGGTGAGGGATAGAGAGAAGTCAAAGAGCATATATTCACAGTGTTTTTTGAAAACAAACCACAGACACATTTTTTTTTTTTCAAAACACAACATTTTTTGCTCAACCTATAAGTAACAATAACATCAAACAAATTATTTTGACAAGGTTGACAACGTTGTGAAATCATGTGAGATTTCCATTGATGGAAGTCATGAGGCCATTGATGTACACCACATTTTCTAGCTAAAGACAAAAGATAACCATAATGGTCACAAAACCATCGATCTACTTTCCCATCGTTTCTAGAAGAGTGACGATCAAAATAAGTCACTAAATGTTCTAAAGGATATCGAAGACTGCGTTGATAAAGAAAATACACACAATATTGTCCACACACCATGGAATCTGCGCCTTGTAATTTCACATTATTGTATCGTGTCGTCTGGGCATTTCTTCTCATAAAGTCAATGATATTGTCTTCCAAAGGGGGTAATCCATACGAATCAAAATATTCCACACAATCCTCTTGAGGGAAGTAGACGGCAACCCAGTGAGTTCCTGGGAGATGACTTTCGTCCATGTTGATGACATAAGCTTGATGGTCTTGAGGTTTGCGATGAGGTAGTTCATCTTTAGCGCACACGACAGGATTCCAAGAAGCAGTATACGAACTATTGTTCAAAAGGTAATAAAGTTCCCAGGTATCCATTTTTTTTCTTTTTTTTTTTTTCTTCACAGGTGATGATAAGTCATCAATTCAATTCTGACTTTTTGTCAGAAAAACTCTGACAAGTAAACGCCTATTAGCTCCGTCTTCGCACCCTGAGCCAAGACAGATTCGATGTGACGGATCTCTAGGACAGGAATGATCACGCAAGCCTTTATACCACTCAAGAAACACTGCTTCATCCGAGATGAGACCCCAAGCGTCGTCCAGATACTCGTCCAATTTTTCTTCTTGACTCATCATCAGACATTTATCGTGTTGAATTTGACTGGGGTGATCGTTTTGACATCCATAGCAATCTTTCTTGATCAATTCTGTAATTGTATTTGCCAGGTGTTTGGTAAAACAGGGCACTAAATGTTGTTCTTGTTCTGGCCATCTGGACTTGACTACCTCCTCCTCTTCGTCTTGCGGTTATAGCTTTCACGCTATCCTCCCATTCCATGTCCAAAGATTCTCCACCGTTTAAAGAGGGATAGGCGTCTTCCATAGTGTCTAATAGTCTAGAATAACTTCTCTCAAACTGTTGATTTATATGGTATTATCGAATTCAGCATACAGGATGACGTTGACCGTCTCAGTGAGAGCTTCTGCAAACTGATTTTCCACACGCAGTTGACCGGATTTTATAGGGTGGAAATGTCCCTCGTCGCTGCCTTGGTCTGGAGTGAAATCAAAGGCCCACAAAGTGTAACCTCCGACATAATTTTCGTACGATATACCGTGACTGGCATTGGTTCCTTGTTGCCCCGTAGCTTCGTACAGGGACAAGTACGATCTCAAGTAATTCTTCTGGGCAAAGTTAGGTTCGAAGGGTCTGGTACACAAAGTCTTGCCATCGCGACTGACTTCGATCTTGGACACTCTGTAGTGCTTAAACTGGAAAGGATTTTGATCGTGGGCTCCGTTGAAGGCTGCATTACTGACCATGCCAACGATTAAACGTTTGGGTAACTGTCCTTGGAACAGATGATCTTCGATCTTGGATCGGAGTCCAGCAGCAAATGAATGGTGAATGTTTTCACTTCTACACGTCGTATCGGATACTTGGCGGTCGATCTGCTCAATGTTTGACTGATGTCGTTTCCCGCTTTAGGTAACACTTCTACGCGGCGCAAGTAAAGTCTGGCTTCTTGGATGATGGTTTTGTACTCGTTGGCATGAGCCATCAAATGGAAAGCGACACTGCTGCGATTGAGTCTCAGGTGAATATCCACTGCGTTCAGCAAATACTTGTCTTGCAACCACATGTCCAAATGCAAACGATATATCAGTTCTAAATTACGACCTTGCAAGATTTTCCTTCGACGGTGGTTAAAACCCACATTGTGAGGATTGTCATCGGCTGTCAAGACTGTGTCGTTAAACGTGTCTCCACCTGCGGTGTCAGGTTTCCATACCACGCAAGCATCCAGATAAGTGTTCTTGGCCTCGTTTCAGTACGTCAAGAGATATTCTAGGTACGCTCGGTAAGGGTAAGTATCTATTCTGCTCCTGACCAGTTTGTTATTCAAGTACAAATCCACTTCGCTGAACAAGGAATGCATGAAATTGTTGACGGGAGCTACCCTGGCATCGGCTCCCGGATTGGTATTGTCGGTTTTGATCACTTTCAGTTTCAGATACAAGTAATTGCTATTCAGATCGATGTAATCTTCGGGTTGTCCTTTGATTTCAAACTCGATGGGAGCTGAATGCGTCAAAGAGGAGACGGGATGAAATTCGACCCATTGGGATTCTTGCATTGTTATCATGGTGGGTGGCATGGCAAACAGATCCAGTTCCGACTTGTAACAAGCACAAGACTCTTTGTGCATCATTTTCTTTTTTTTTTTTTTATAATCAAAAACGTCTAACTCTCGGACGGTTTTTCTTTTCTTAGACTTTCTAGCTCTAGGGGTGTGAAGTCCTCTGAAGGGGTGTTTTCGTCGTCTTTTTCTGCCTTATCCTTGCTGTGGTGTTAGGGAAGCAGGAATGCCTGACTCGGCATTGCCCAGGGCATGTATAGGAGTTTCTCTCCGACCCAAAAGGGATTTGCCCGTTTGAAGCAAGACATTTTTGCCTGCTCTCAAAAAAGCTTCTTTGGGGTTTTGTTTGTCAATGATGACATTTTGGAGAAATTCTTTACCTTGTGTCCACGCGGCATCTTTTAAGGCGTGCAATCCCCGTGTCACCTTCGGTTTCAAAACGGGAGCCACTGTACGAAAGGCCGATTTGAGCATATCACCTAAACCATGTCCTCGCTGTCGAGCGACTCCTTGGTACACAGGATACATGACTGAAAAAAAGTGAGAGTAATCGTTTTCGAAAATAGAGTTCACTGTGACTTTCCCTTTGTTGAATGGAATATTTTGTCCCAGATCTCCTTTTATAGTAATGTTGACAGTGTCGAAATACGACTTACTGACGGGCAAATAGTGAGGATGTACAATTTCGCGGTGAACGTGATAGGTGTTTCCACCTTCCTCGTCAGCAGCCGTGGCAGAATCCACTTTAAAAGGAATGACACGCAGTAACGGTACGGAGGTGTGTCCCACCACGTTGTACCCCACCACATCAGAGTATACAAAAATCAGATTCAGTCCTTGGTTCATTTCTACAGGGAATCTAAAATATCTCCCAAAATCTGAGTTACTGGTCACCGCTGGTATTTCGTTTGCAATCTTGATCAACTTAGTGTCTCCAATCAAAATGTCATACAATTCAGGACAAAATGTAATGGCCAATACTTTGTCCTCAGAAAATTTGATGAGTAGGCGACGAGATATTTTGTGGTAATCGATCGTGGCACTTTTTCTGGTTTTCTCCAAGACTTTACCAAACATGAAATTGAACCTGTCACCAATGGTGTTCACCAAATGTTGACCACTAAAATAATAGCCCGCAGGAATTTTCAACAGATAAGTGGTTCGTTTAGTTTTGGGGTCTTGTGATTTCATAGAGTCAGCTACACTGCTACGTTCATCCAAGGCTTGTTGCACTTGTTCGTCATGAACTTCTACCGTAAAAGTGTTTTGATTTTCGATGATGTTTTTTATTTGTGTAGGGTGAATCATTTCCACTAAAGCCACTTCCCAATGGGCTTCGTGATCCAATTGGATAGCTTGAGGTAATCTGGCCGTGAAACAGCAAAAAGTTTTATTGGGAAAGACCTCCATGGAACATTCACTGGGTAACGTTAAGTAAAATTGGTTGTTCATAATTCCACAGTTCTAGTGTCCGAGGAGTCACTGGAAGTCAGAGGAGTGTCTTAAAGAGGATTGTTGTGATTGGATTGGTGACTAACGTTGGACGCAAGGCCACCGTTGATGTTGTTGTTTCCGTTGGAAGAATATTTCAGAGAAGGATTGGGAAGAAGGTAACCAATGCAACTGCTAAGTAAAATAGTCCACAATTGTTTGTCTCCTTGTTGCAAACTCAAATTGGCAATGGCAGCACCAATGACACAATACACCACAAAGATTTGGCAGAAAAAGACGATTTGCGTTTTAGGCACACGTTCTCCACACCACACCCACAAGGGTTGCTTTTGTAGATCTTGCAGAGAAGAACTGGGCGACGGAGTGGTCACTGTAGTAACTGAGGCTGTGTTGAAGGGCATGATGGTCACTTCTTTTTATAGTCGATGAGTTGCGAAGCGTCGATCCAAGAGTCAAAACTGGGAGGATATCCTTTCCAACGTACTTTAACTTCTTTGACACGTTTCTTTCCTACTTTTCGGGTTCTTCGATCGAGAATGCTTTCGATCTCGTACACTTCGTCTTGTTTTTTGGTCACACGTTGTAACTCGGGCAAGTTAAACGTTCCTTTTAACACTTCTCCGTTCATGTCTTCTAATTTATAGACGGAAGGATGACGGCCACGCACACGTTCGGTGACACGAAACAATTCGGTGGTCCATTTGGGTAAGTAACCTTTGTCGAAAGTGCGTTTGGTTTTGCCAATGCGCACCCAATCTCCTGCTGCCAATACTCCACCTTTCTTGGGGGCAGTTACCGTCGAGGACGGACCAAACAGACGCTCGAAGATGGTCACTTCGTTGTCAGGAGTCACTTCTTGGGGGGCACGTCCGATGCTCCGATGGTAAGATTGATTGTACGATTGGACGAGGTGTGGCAAGACGTCGATGTACTTGAGAGTGTGTTGATGCGTAAAATATTTCCACATGCGTTCTTTCAAGGTGCGTTGAAAACGTTCCACGATGCTTGATTTGGTTTCGGGATTCTCGGTGGTGAAAAAATGAATGTCACTTTTCTTCAATTCTTTTTGGAACGCTTGGTTCAGAAATTCGGTGCCTTTGTCAGTTTGCCATCGAAGAGGGTGACGCCCACTTTGTTTCAACACCAGTTGTAGGGCTCGCACTAACTCACTGCTCGATTTGGAAGTCAATGGCACGACCCAAGCAAATTTGGAAAAGACGTCGATGACACAAAATAAATATTTGTAACCACGATTGTAGGTGGCCAAATGAGAGACAGCGGCTAAATCGGCTTGCCTCTACTGGGGTGCGACTTCTGGAAAATTTTCGTCGAATGGGTTTGTGTAAGGTGTACGTGGCTTGTTCTTGTAACCATCGTTGCACATGAGGTAAACGGATACTTTTCAGTCGAGTTTTGGCAGCACGATACAATTTCTGAACTCCTCCGTAACCTGCGGGATGGGCTGGATCGTAGTAAATGCTGGCTAACACCTTCTCCATTTTTTAATACGTAATCCACTCTTCACTGATGCTACTCTGAATGGGATGAGGGGGTGGTTCAAAAACGGTTTTACGTGTCCGATGTGCCACGGGTGTAGAAGTGGAAGTAGTGGTGGTGGTGGTGGTGGTGGTAATGGGATGGCTTTGGTCTTCTTTTCTTTTTTCACTTCTGGTTTCCCTTCTTTCTTTTTCACTTCTGTCGAAGGAGGAGTGGACATCATCTTTTAAACCCAAGCTTTAAGTTCTTCTCGTTGCGGTGGCGGTGTTGGGGAAGGGGCAACAAGGACACGGCAATCTTACTAGGGATGGGAGCTGCTGACGGTGTTTGAAAGACTTCTCTTGCCTCTTCTTCCTCAGGCAACCGTGGGGCTGAGTCTGTCTTGATCACTGGGAGTGGTAGTGGTTGTAGTGGTAGTGGTGGTGAACTTTTAATCAAGGCCTTAAAATTTTACAGAGTGGGTTGAGCTGTTTCGTCTAAAGCTTTTTGGTGAAAGAGTTGCAGTCGTTGCAACAATTGACAGTACCGTTGAGATTTTTCCGTTTCTGACAAATCGCTGCGATCTATCAACGATTGCAGTTCATGTTGTAACTGGGACATTTCGGTCAAATGAGGATTGGGAGGTAAATGTGGGGTTCGTTGTTCTTACCAACGATGGTATTCCATCCATCGTTTGGAAGGGACTAAAGTCAGTTTTCGTCCTTCCATCAGATTTCAAGGATCACGTCTGAGATCTTTTGATTTCAGAGGTCCCTTTTATCTTCTCGGTCTTTAATCTATGAATTAGGGCGGGTATAATATGTCCCACTGCACTCAGTATAGGTTTCGCTACATTGGTAATAAGTCCTAATAGGGGTAATAATCCTCCTCTTAGCACCAACATCTTTTTCTTTTGACGAATGGGTAGTTTCTTTTGGACCATATGGCGAAGAACGTGTCGATGTTTGGCTAAGCAATTTTTCTGATGTTTAGTCAAAGGTATTGTGCCTCTCAAGACGTTCAGACAACATTCGCTCACCGTATCGATGACATCTTTGGAGGCAGTTTGAATGAGTTGTTTTCGCATGGGTGGAGGAGCTTTGGACAGGACAGACAACATGTCCCAATGTTTGACTAAACGAGGAGGCAGTCCTTTCCTTTTCTTTCCTTTGGGAATAGAAAAAGGATGTCTTTTTTTGGGTGACATCTTTGTTTGTTGATTCCGGGACACACACCAAAAATACACTAACGTCGATGACTTGTCACACGGCCTTTTATCCTTTTTTGCACTATCGCTTCGTCATAAAGGTGACGATGTGTTTTCCAAAATCGCCAAAGAATCCTCCTCTTTGGCGGCTCCTCTTTTTCTTTGGACGAGTGTGTCTTTTCTGGGGGTGACGTCGATGTTTGGCTAAGCGTTTTTTCGCATGACGAGACTGTCTTTTTCTTTTTCCTTTCTGGGCAGGAGAACGACGATGAGGGAACATCTTTTGGTGCACAAAAAAATACACTGATATCCATGGCTCGACATGCGTCTTTTTATCTTATATTTTTTGGAGCCTGTCCTTAACCCTTGTGACAAAATCATTGGCTATCTTATCGAATTCAAGGAAAGGGCCAAAGAAACCTCCCTTTTGGTGGCTTCTCCTTTTCTTTGGACGAGAGTGTCTGTTCAGAGGGTGTCGCCGATGTTTGGGTAAGCGCTTTTTAGGATGACGTGACTGTCTTTTTCGTTTTCCTTTTCCTTTTTGGACCCAAGAACGACGATGGTAACGGTGTACACTTCTTGGAGGGGACATCTTTGGGCGTGCAGCAGCACAAAAACACTGATCCGTATTGTTTGCCTCAGGTCTTTTTTATACTGGAATGCGTCGCCACTGATTGTCTTTATGTCGTATCAACTTGAAGACAGGCAACACACGCCGTGGAGGAGTTCGCAACGGATTAAATCGGGATAGTTCTTGCTTGGACAAATCCAGTAAACTCTGTAACACACCCGTTCTCTCTTTTACTTTGATTTTGGGGGCAGGTACTTTGTGAGCAGCGGCCACAGCCGCTAAAGAAGAAGAGGGTGTCACCGCTGGAGGAGAAGTTTTTGGAGACACTCTCTTGCGGGTAGAAGTTGTTTTCTGTGGACTTATCTTTTTCTTTTTCTGAGGCTGTGACCTGGTCTTGACACCGTTGCTCTTTTTCTTTTTCTTGTGGGTACGTTTGGGCGTGGCTTTTTTCTTGGGGACGACTTTGGGAGCATTAGGATCCCATTTTAAGAGGGAACGAATGATGACACCTCCTAGAGAACCGCTTCCTCCAGGTTTCAAAATGATTTGCTTTTTGGTTTGAGTGTCGATGCGAGGATCGGCCAGTTGCGTCAAGGCGCCTTTGTTTCTCTCAAAAAAACGTTTGGTTTGATGTGGAATCTGAATGATGCCTTGCAGTAATTGACGTGCTGTCACCGTAAACCATCGTAAGACTTCTTTGAGGCTAGCTTCTAAGACACGAGCACGTATTTGTGGAATTTTTTCGCGACTGATACCGTACAAGGCACGAATCAATTTAATGGGATGATGAGACTGAAGGGACGTCATGTTGACGATGTGTGAGACAGAGTCAAAGTGACTGATGTTTTTATAGATTTTGTTTTTTTGGTGATTGTGATTAAGTCGACGAAAGGGACGTG
Source organism: Megalonaias nervosa (assembly GCA_016617855.1). Taxonomy (NCBI): domain Eukaryota; kingdom Metazoa; phylum Mollusca; class Bivalvia; order Unionida; family Unionidae; genus Megalonaias; species Megalonaias nervosa. The sequence continues at coordinate 8,632 of JAECUM010010111.1, forward strand.
TACACGACAGGCCCTCCGTCTTGGCACCAGTGGTGAAAAAGATGGGTACGAAATCGCAAACAATCGGGAGTGGTGGGTTTTAAATCCAGGAGTAAATAAGCGTGTGGGGTTTGAGTGCCATCGTCGTACGCATTTGTCAGCCAAGGCGTTCCTAACTGTTTGGCTAAGACTTGTACTTGCGATTTATCTCTAGGGCTTTTAAACAACATCACGTAATGAGTATTGAGACTGATGGTACGATGGGCTTTACTTTGTTGAAACAAATTTTGGGCGATGTAAATGACAGTGGCATTACGATGATGCCCTTTGCGCGTAAACCAGAGTTTAATTTCTTCCTCGTCTTCTCCTAACATGTCGTCAAAAATAACCAAATGAGTTTGACTAGGGTCAGACACGATCCCGTCGTCCTCGCCAGGAATGCCTTCCACAAAGACGAAGGAATCGCCTTGACTTTCTCGCAGAAGGCTGTACGCCGATTGCCACTCTTTGTAACACCACACGATGCGTTGAGGGGGACGATCGATTAAATGATGTTTATGTTCGATCAAACGTTTGACAAATTCGGTTTTACCTGAACCGCTAGGTCCGGCAATGAGCATGTTAAAGGGATGGCGAAGATATAAAGCCTCCCAACTAGTCCGATCTACTGTTCGTCAATGACTTTGACAGTGGAGGAAGAGGGAGCAGAGACAGTAGAGGTAGCCATAGTAGTGTAAGAAATGTTACTTTTGACACGAAGACAGACAAGACAAGAGTTTTTATACTTTTTTCAGGACACGTTTATTGTCATCTTTAATGGTGAACAACACGAAAGAAAAAATACATAAAAGCCAAATGGTTAAGTACATAAATAAAAGACACATCAAAACGATCATAGCGGAATATAAACAAGTCTCTGTACAACATTTGTGGCGATCAAGAGGTGAAATCGTAGGGGTAGTGTGTAATGTTCTGAGAGTCTCTACACTCCTTGGCACAATCACACAAGAGTCCTCCCGGAATGGCCTTTCAGGGATGTCGATCACGGTTCTGTCCTGAAGAGAGTGATTTTCCTCGGTCACGACTTCTTCTTCTTCTTCTTCTTCTTCTGGCACTGTCACTAACATTGGTTTAAAAGTTACTTTTTTCACTGAACGTTTTAATTTTTTATGATTACAAATCTTTGGCATAGTGTGGCACTTCTTTTGTCCAAGCCTCAAACCCCCAAATTTTCCAGTCACGTACATCTTTCCAGTGAGTGTGTAAGTCATAAGCTACACACACGTCATCGTACACATCTTCAGTGCTTAAAAGTTGACGAATCTTGTTTTCCCGTAGAGGTCGAGAAGTATCAAGATGAAAGCGCAAAGCTTTGAGCAGAATGAGTCTCTCGTGTACATTTAAAGGGACCACTTTCATGTTTTTGGAGTGGTAGGTAGTGATCGTAAAGAGTCCACAAGGAATCGGCTGGTAAACGAAATCCCAGAAAGCAAGTCACTGAGACACACACTACACTTTGACCCTAATTCAATGGACACAGTTCTCGTAATAGACGATCGTAATCCTCTACCGTTTCAATAGTGTCTTTGATTTCCTTCCACGGAATCCGTTGTATCACGAATGATAAAGGTCGTGGCATGGTAGTCTGTTTTTATACCTCTTTTCTCTTACCTCAATCACTTCTCCTAGAGCAAAAGTAATGAACGTAGTGAGTAATTTCTGACCACTGCCATTCCAGGAAACGGTCAAGAATGTCAATAAAATCTTCAAATGTAAATGGTCTAAAGCGAAATAGTAGAACGAACTTTTTTCGCACCCTTGATCCAGAGAAATCGGACTTGTTTGTTGACTTTTGTCAACTTCCTCTTGTGAATTTCTCGACACAAACGTTCTACAGTCACAAATTGAGATTTGGCTCTGGCAAGTCCCTGCCAAATGTATTTGTTGATCTTCTCTTGCAATTCGTTTGGTAATCTTTGAAGATTTTGTTTTACCTGGGGTTTAAATACTTGCCTATGGGTTGTCCAACGTTCGACTCCTAACCCTGTAGCTGGTTTCTTACACGACATGGCATGCCCACTTCAATGACGAGGTCCCACTAAAGGTAGGTAGTGACAATCTGGAGACCATCGAACATGTTCCAGGTAAGCGTAATCTTTCCTCTCCCACTCGTGAAGTGACACACCACAACTGAAGCACTTGACTTTATCCCCTTCGCCCAAGTAGATAAATCCAGCTCTAGCTAATTCTTCGGGGGTAGGTCCTCCCGGATATTATATCCATTTTCCTCAAAAGGTTTGGAATCGACTTTCATAGTCACAGTATTCAGGCAAACGCACAGGGAACAAATATTCGTCTTTCACAGGTTCATTTCGATGAGGGTACGGTGAAATATGTAGGAGTCTGCTCAGTTTTACATGACATCCGTAGAGTGGCAGCCGCATGGTTTCATTAGGGTGACATCAACCATGAAAACCAGTAAAGTGAAAAGGTGTGCGATAACGAGTGGCATCGCTTTCACATCCATCAGGTTTGACACGCATAGCATCACTTTCCATGGTAGGTATGGTAGTAGTAGTAGTTATAGCAAAGTTCCCATGATGATGTGGTACTGAATCGCTAAGGTCATAACGTACGGCATCCCTGCCATCGCAAGGCACGGCATCGTACTCGAGTTTGCTCCTGCTTGATACTTGCTGTTTGAAAGGATTCATCTTTTTCGCTTGGCAATGGTAGTCACAAAGAACTATCAGTCTTGGACGTTGTCCCTTTTTATACTAGTCGTAATGAAGTCTCGAGTTTGCATATTGTTCTTTTTTATGACCAGTTTTGGAAGTCTTCCTTTATTTCTTCTTGGACATCGGTACTACCTTCTCTAAGGTACCGTCATACCTGAACCGTAGTGTGATGGGTGGAAATGCCATAGAAAGGTAAGGACAATGTGGAGACCATTGAGTATGTTCCAGAATAGCTGAATCTTTATTGATGCATCGATCCATACGCAACTTCAGACATAGATCACGTCAGTATTTTTATGTCTGCCTCTGGAAAATATCCGAGCTGGATTTGATTGTTTGTCCAGCATAACGTCATCGTACATCACTAAATTATTAATAAATCCATCTAGGTCATCTACAGATGGGGCTTCGTCAATATCGGTAATAAAGTCAACAACATCATTACCGTCTACATTCAGCAATTTTGCATTTTCATTAAAATCTTTAAGTACTTCATAACACCGTTGATCATCTACAGATGGTGCTACCAAATATAGTTTATCCCACTTGAGCCATCGCATTATCAGAATAAGCAATAATTGTGTTTTGCCTGATCCAGATGGGCCTATTATAATCATTCTGATAGAATTAGGTAACGCTGGATGGTGCTTTACTGGTTCTTGTTTTTGTGTCGCAGAAAAGTCAATTATATCCATATAATAAATAATATGAATTTATATTGTGTCCGATGCAGAGCACCTACCCATACCAATGGATTAACAACAATAACAACAAAAAATAAAAGACGTGCAATTACAGGTAAATGCGTAGAATGTGGCACAAAAAAATATAAATTTATTCCTCTTGACTTGTCAGTCAATGGTGGGGATATTGCTGCTTCATTAGGGAAATTACCAGGAGCTCCATGGGCTAAATACCCAGGTGTGAAACATCTCCCTGGATATAATTATTGTGGTCCTGGAACTCGACTTGATATCCGACTTGATGATTAAGATCAACCAAGACCAGGAGAGTATCCAATAAATAAGATTGATCAAGCGTGTCATGTTCATGATGTTGCGTATAAAAATAAAGATTTACAACAACGGCATCTCGCAGATGTAAAATTGATTCATGCGTTAAATTCTATACCCAATAAATCTGTCAGAGAAAAACTCGCTAGTTTTCTAGTAAAATCTGCCATGAAAGGTAAAATAATGCTAGGGGCTGGTAATTAATTATATAACTATTATAATGGAATATGTTTATTATAGCCCAAGAGGATATTGGAGAGGCAGAGCAGCGATTAGTAAACTTGCTGAAGCAGCAAAAGTCTCACGTTCTGTTGCTGCAGCGTGGTTAGCACGACAGGCAATATGGCAAATTTATCTACCACCACCTAAAAAAATTCAATATGCACATTTTGATGTCAGCGTCCCTAATGAGGTTCATCAAGCAGATATTTTATTTTTACCACATGACACCATTAAAATTGGTAGACGTCAATCACGCACATACAAATACGCATTGACTGTCGTTGACGTTGCAAGTAGATATAAAGAAGCGGAACCATTATCAACAAAAACAGCATCTGAAGTTGCATCTGCGTTTGAGCGAATTTATCAGCGTGGTGGTCTACGATGGCCACAATTATTACAAGCTGATCCTGGCAAAGAATTTCTTGGTGCAGTATTATCGTTGATGAAGAAACATAACGTTAAAATCAGACGAGGACATACTGAAATTCATCGTGATCAGGCAATCGTTGAACCATTTAATGGAACACTTGCTGAGCGGTTATTTGGATATCAATACGCAAAGGAAATATCTACTGACTTTAAGTCCGGTGAGAGATCTCGTGAATGGGTTGCAAGATTACCAGGTGTGATATCTGCATTGAATAATGAAATTACTCGTTCAACTTCCATGAAACCTTCTAATGCGATCACAAAAAAATATATACCAATACAACGACGTGAATCTTTCTCTCAACCAGTATTAGGTAATGTAACTGTAAGATATTTATATGAACCTGGTGAACTTGAAGGTGGTAAAAAAAGAGCAACCGATCCTATCTGGAGTGTGACTACACATACAATTTCTAGTAATTTCTGGTAAGATCCACTGGTAGACCTCCAATCTACAAACTGGATCCGACGGCTCCTCAACGTGGATTTGTACGTGAACAATTACAAATAATTCCTAAAGACACACAATTACCACCACCTTCACTTATGTAAATTAGCACCTCTACGTCGATTGCATTCAAGACAGGTCAGCATCACATCATCACGTGTATGACCAAGATCACTATTAATTCTGTCTACGGTAAATTGTCTTGGATTATTATTCGAATATTGCCATAACATATTTGTGTTACAGCTGGCACAATTATTATTCTGTCGTTGTTTTAGTGTTATAATAAATTCAGTATCAATATCAAAGTCACGCTTATTTTTTTGGTCACATTGTTTATAACCAGATAGTTGTTTCTTATTACGTCATTACTAACAGTTTGATTATTATTTTCTGTAAAATTCATAATAACCCTATGTAGTTGAGATATTCTTCTGACACGAGATACTGCGAGATAGACTAAATTTGACCATTCGATCTGATCATCGACAATCCAGATATTTGTATCAGTAATAGTTAATCCCTGTGACGAATGAATCGTTATAGCGTATCCTAACGTCCACGGCGATTTATCCATACTCAGTGCATTCTCAACAACATGAACAGCAACCAAAACAATATCATTCAAGACAAGATTTTGTATTCCACCACCAGGAATTTGAAATTCAATATTCTGTCGTCGAGTATCTGCTGGGCGATAACATAATAGTACAGGCAGATTTGAAAACTTTTCTTTATGTAACAGAAATAATTTCTCCTGCAGTTTGTCACGAACTATCTTTCTACTTGCGACTATCAAATCAGCAGGTCTCCATAAATTCAAAAAATCATTCATTGTAATTTCTGGAATTACTTTACACATTATCTCACATTGTATTTTATCTGGCTGTAGTCTGATTAACCTTTAAAATTCTTTCAGCCGTTCATCAATAGCTCTATGGTCATCATTTATTTCTTCATAATAATCTACATTATTCTTCAGCCATTCATGTGGTGACTGTCCAATAAAGGGTGGTGGTTGACCATGATCACCACACATTATTACAGCAGTATTCTTTGTCAATAACCAATCAAGAAATGTTTTTAATATTTCTAACGACACCGTGTCCACCACGTCCCATATAATATCCTTAGGTATATATTTCTCACCCATTCGCTCAGGAGTCCATGTGTCTCCGCACCATCTGAAGAAACTATGATATGTACATGATTTTACTCCTCGTTCTTTTATTTCTCTGGCAAGTTTATGTGTAGGCGTCAAAACAATTATATCTGAATGGTTGTTCAGGAATAATTTAATCGCACGAGTTGTTTTACCTGAACCACCGCATCCGTTAAGATAAACAGTCTTATGTCTAGCCACAGGATCATTTACAGATGGTGCTGATGACTTTGATACTTGATTATTATTTTTGTAATATATTTCCTTAATTTCAACGTCGGCAGATTCAGAATAACTAAATATACTTTCTTGTTTTATTCTCCATGATCCCCATTCACCATTACCAAGTAGCGGTTTTAACAAATCCGTATATTTTTTATTTATATAAAATGAATCCGTAGCAACTCTGACAGCATAACGAGAAAATCTATTTATCATCGACAATAGATTTATCGAAACATAGGCTAGCATCGAAGACCTTAAGTGAGTAAACTGCGGTGAATCGCCATCAAGATAGCTCACAATTGTGCCTAGTTTGGTTCCATCTGATAAATAAGCATTACATCGGCTTATAAATGTGTTTTTTTCCGTTGTATCAGCGATTATAAAATCGAGTTCAGCATCGTCCATAATCAATCTTGTACAGTGTCGTTTATGATCGTATGATCCTCCTTGTGTAAATTTACCGATTATCTTTCTACCAAGATCTTTTGCAAGTTTCTCATCGTGCTCGTCCCTGCATTTACGTATATTATTAGTAATTTTAATAATGTCATCTTCATTGAGATCAGGAAATTCTTTCCTGGCATCATCAATATTAAATCTATCCGGTTTTGGTAACCAAACTTGCTTCTGTGACCGATACGATATAATTGCTTCACTCACCTGTAAAGATATTAAAATTCCAACATCAAGCATATATCGTAATAGTACTATTGGAACCCAACATTTTTCTGAAAAATGTCTTCCAAACCAAGCATAAGTAATCGGATGGAGATTTTCTGTAAACTCGAATGATTCTATATATGCGAATCCGGTTAAGTCAAACTCTGGTAAGGGTCCAATTTATTGCAACTCTGGTCATCTCATGTGATGGATGTCCGAATCTCTTAAAGTATCTAGAACATTCTCCGTATCCAAGAAAACTTCCAGGATAACTCGCTACCATATCAACGGAGATAACGTCGTTATACTTGTATTTAGTATTCCATAATCCACCGTGTCCATATTCTATACAACTTTTCTGGATATCATCAAGAAATTCCAATCGTGTCGGTTTCCATAAATTTTTCTCCTGAGCAAAGTCAGCAGCAACTGATGGAACGGTAAAACAATTATTCAGTAATTGTCTAACTTTAACATCGTCAGAAGTATATTTCAGCGCAAGATGTTCCATTTCTTCATGAAGACATCCTGTACGATAAATATCCCCACCAGGCCGTACAAACTCATCATTATGATCATATTCTGAACTTTGAAATAACCAAACAGATACAGGGTCACTTTTACTGATATTCCTGATAAAATCAAATATATGACCATCATAAAATTTAACCGTTCTGTCTCGTGGAAATATTATTACTGCCATAGTCCATGCATGCACATTATGATCAATAATATCTATCGAAGCTCCTCTTGATTCATATTTTGATTTATATAAAATCTCTCCGGTTGACGTTTTCACTGTTATTGGAAATTTTAATACCTTTCCCAGCTCAGCAACATCTTTAATAGATGCTCCAATATCTTTAACAGCTTCTGTCCATGTATTTATTTTTTTACGTCGTAAATTAGTTAAACCATTACCACGTATCGCGTTTGTGAAATGTTCTGTAACTCGTTCAGCTACACAGTTTATTCGTGACTCTGACAGTCTCATCGGTTTGAGATCCCCAACGTCAGGTTTATTATTCAGCGGATATATTGCATAGACAACCGCAGTCACAGGGTACCCTCGTTCATAATATGGTTTGTCAATACCAGTGAGTACTCCGGGTTTGGGTTTATTACTCAAGATGACAATATTATTTCCCGACTGGATGCGGACTGGATCACACTTGTCACGAATAATCCAAGTATCGTCGTCTGTCCTTACAATAAATTTTATTAAAATAAAATATTTTTGAACATCAAGGTGGTTAATAATCATTCTTCCTCGTTTGTCATTCATTACAGTATCGATATTTCCGATCCTAAATGTTGACCACACATGAGCCGCACCATCGTCATGAAATTCCTTCTTGGCTTCACGGATACGTTTGTTTATATCCTCATTTGTTAAAGCTAGATCTTGCATCGAAACACTAAATTTATATTCTGATAGTCTGTCAAGATCAAATCTAGTTCCCGCCGAGATTGCGGAAGGCTCAATGATGGATAATTCCATATTATAATTAAGACAAATATTTAAATTAAATTTTAGTATATATATATATAATGATTCAAACAAAGAATCGATGTATTTGGCTCAAAATTGGATATACTTCTCCTTGTAACAAAGCATGCGTGAATGAATTCTGCTGCTACCATATGCAAAGCGTTAAAAATGGTAGTCTAGGACCAAAACCGTGTGTGCAATGTGGTGTTGGAGTCAGAGGAAAAACTCAGTTATGTGTAAAATGCGGCGGTAAAAAATATAGAGAATTAAAACGATATTACGATAAAAAAAATAATACCTTGACATTGTCAGGTAAATCTCCTATAAAAACCGTAGAAGATTATCTGGCCAGATTTCAAAACAATGATTTAAACAAATAATATTATATATATAAATGGAGCAAAACGAATTTGTGGCGCATCCAATCATTAAAAATTATGAAGCATCACGAGATGGTGTGATCAGAAACTGTCGATTAAAAAAACCAGTCGGTAATCTTGATAAATTTGGTTATTTTAAATTCAATACCAGTGGAAATAAAAATTATTTATCTCATAGATTCATATTCGAATGTTTTTATGGGGTCATCAAAGATGGACTTGTAGTTGATCACATTGATGGAAATCCAAAAAAATAATCATTTATCTAACCTGCAGATTATTACACAGAGTCAGAACTCTGCACGTGGAAATACAGGAAGGTGTAAAGTATTTAAAAAGAGAACTATTAAAGCCGTAAATACAGAAACAGGCCAAGAAATAACTTTTCCATCAATAAACGCAGCTGCCAAATATTTTGGCACACATCCACAACCGGTACAATTTGTTGCAAATAAAACATACAAATCTGCATTTTCAATAAAATATAATCAGCGGATAATATTTGAATATGTCAGATAACTCTGTACTCTTAACAAAAAACAGAATAAATAAATATTTTTTTACTGTATAGTTCGACTCTGTCAATTTTGCCAAGGGTTTTGTTTAGCAATCACCACAGTCAGGGGTCCACCTTCACTGTCGCTGCTCTTAGTGTCACTTTCACCTTTGACAGAATCAAATAACATAATCTTTCCCAACTGCATTACACGATTGTCCACAATCCTTTTTCTTTCGTACTCGTGAGACAATTCAGATCTAATCTTTTCGATTGACCGTGCAAGAGGTGCAAATAGCTTCACCTGTGTGTCGTTTACCATTGCCAAGGATTCTAACATAGATTGATAAATTAATTTCACGAATCTGTAGTTAGATGGCAATGTGTATTTATTGTCGAATTTTTGTTGTTGTAATGACTCAAAATCGCACATAATTTTCTGAGGATCAAGATTATCAGATATCTTTATTCCGTCATGTTTTAATTTTTCAATAGCAGAAATAATATCATTAACGTTTTTGTAGTTCATTATATATATGTTTATTTATTTAGAATAAAAATAATAGTCCCCAGAGAGGACTGTTTTTTGATTATGATTATATACACATGATTATATACATATGATTATGATTATATACACTTGATTATATACATATGATTATGATTATATACATATGATTATGATTATATACATATGAATTATATACATATGATTATGATTATATACATATGATTATGATTATATACATATGATTATATACATATGATTATGATTATAATTATATACATATGATTATATACATATGATTATGACGGTACAAAACACAGAATCTTAATTACAGTAACGTATTTACACATATTTACAGTAACGTATTTACATATATTTATATAGATTTACAGGGACAGTACTTACAAACGGGGGCCTTGTCTACGTCCAACAGATTTTGTACACTCTCCCCCCAAAACACAAACCCCGCGAATGCAAAAGTACACCCACCACGTGGTGGTATGGTAGGAGAGTGTATTTTGTGCGTCGTGGATTTCGAGAACCCCCGATTAATAGCATCCGTCGCCGAATGTAAGATAATATATCTTTAGCATTTTTTAGACTCGAACACACAGAGAGTCTACACTAGTGGATCTGCACGCAAACACCTTAACTCCACGGCTACCGGACCCGTTATGAATATACAGTTAAATTTAAGTATATAACTATTCGCACTGCCTCACACGTGATAACTCTTGACTTGTATTTACTAGTATATTTTGATTCTGAATAAAATCACAATTATTATAGCGCTGTAATGTGGTTATCTCAGAAACTGAAATATTTTAATTTTACATAGTGAGTCGGAAAACTGAAGAGTATACATGCAGATCAATATAACCTATTACCTGAAAGATCTAATAAATTATATGGTTATAACCAGGCAATAGTGAATAAAATTAATCATTATAAACTGTATATTTCAATTTCCAAACACATTTCATAAAATGTACTGTATAAAATATTACATTTTTTGTATAAGTACGCGAGATTAAAATACATGTATATAAACATACTGGTAAACGGCTAAAAATAACTCTGATTTGTAATTCGACTCATCTACAAGCCGACATGATTTAAAGTCATCAGAGTCAAAATGTGCATAAATATCCTTTTCTATTACAAATTACTGCTCCAGTGACAGCTAACTGCTTACAGAGAACAATTAAATTACTGAAATATTACCGTTATAATGCAAGAAAAGTATAACTATTTCCGTGATCTTATGAATCAACGTAGTAACAAGGGAGATAATCATTTAATTTACTCTACAGAGAGTACAGAGTTATATCGCTTCATTATATGTGCAATTGCTTCAGTCAGAGAAATTTGATTATTATTCAGATTTTAATGATTTTGAGCACTATTTAACCCATCAGATTGAAGAATTTGTAGCCATTTCATTAATCAGACTACTGTTTAACCCATCAGATCGAGAAATTTGTAACCATTTCATTAATCAGAGTACCATTTAGCCCATCAAATTATGAAAAATCAGTAAAAAAAATAAATATATTATTTCAGAATCAGATTTTTTTTTTCCCCCTGATATATCAGGAAATATTTACCCGGACGTTCTATGAGCGTACATATAGATTAATATTCAGTGATTCTTGTCTTAAATCAAGAATGTGTCCAGTCTGGTCAGTAAGCTTGAAATTTATCCTTGATAATAGTGGATTATGTACACGTAGATAAACTGGGTTAATTGGCTCAGATACAATTAACCACCCTGGGGGTACTTGAGGACTGAATGAATATAATATATATCCTTGTTGAGCTTGAGTGGATTTTTCAAGATCTACTTGATAGCTACCATCAATTACGTCACATACTAGACTGACTGCGATTGTTGATGTTATATTAACAATATCAGGTGAGATATGGCGTCCTCCACCGTATGGATCATTATTATATTTAAGAATGGTTGGTGGCGGGATTAATTTTTTCCATGAATCACATATTCTTTTAAAATGTTCATCATTAAGATCATTAACTGATTTCTTTAGCTCTTCAGAGTTAAATTCCGGAATTACAAATGTTGGTAACTGTTCTTCTGTAATTCCATAATGTTTAAGAAACACTGTTGTAAATAAACGTTTATAAATTACACGTTGAATTGGGCTGTCTTTATTAACTATGTAAGTATTAAAAAATCTATCTGCCGGTGCGTTTAATGTTTTTTCTCTGTCAACGATAGCCTTATTTACATATTCTAAGTCTGATGCAACTTGATTCAAATGTTGTATTGTTTCAATTATTTGATTTTTTAAATCATCGTCATAAAAAGTGTTGATGCTGGAAAATAAATTTCTTAGATCATTAAGTACACGTCCATGTTCAGATTTAATTAGTCTTGATTTTGAGTTAATTTCTTCAACGTTAATTGTTGATATTCTTGTTGTACCTTTCTTACCTTGAATGAAATCTATAAAATGAGTATAATGTGTATAACCACGATAAGCATCCGGATTCTCTATAAATGGATAAGTTTTTCGATATTCTGGGATTTTTATAAATTTTTCAACATCTATAACGAAATCAGATCGTTGTGGTTCTGGTGGGCCTTTATAACTGGTTCAACTTCAGGCCAACCTAATACTGATCTGATCGAACTTTGATAAATATCTACAGAATAATCAGGGGAATTTATTTCAATAGCTGCTGATAATGTTGGTTCGTAAACAGTAATTGCTATTTTGGATTCTTTTCCTGTAATAGATTTAATTCTGCGTTGGAACTCATCGTTGATTTGTTCTATTTGTTAACTGCCCGTTGGAATACTAACTACTTGCCAATCAGGAGTTCCATCAGGTTTATTCTTATTTGCAAATACTAATGAATTATTTGGCTGTAGTCCACCAAATGGTTTTGATCTAATATTAGGCCAGCTATAATAAACTCGCAATTGTGCTAGCGCTATTTCTTTTGCTGGAATTGCGGTTGGAAAGTTAACGCTGAACTCAGGATTGGTCGAACTTAATGAGATCATCGTAGTTTTTGACGGGGTTGTATTAGTGACGATCTGTTGAAGTAATTCTCTTGACGCTGCTGAAGACTCAGTCATTATTATTATTATTATTATTATTATTATTATTATTATTATTTAATTCTCCATTTTTTCGCCTTGGTTATTGTGAGTGACTTTGTCACCAGAATCGCTAGCGATTCTGAATGCTTCATCATAGGTTTTCATTATCGTTGCGAACTCCTCATCAGATATTTTACCATCACTGAGGTACAACGAAATATATGACGCTAATTTAGAATGGGCCGTTGTTGCTGTATGTAATTTTATTATATACTCGTGCAATTTATCATTTGTACATGTAGCTATCTTCTTAGCTATAATACTGAGAACGCCTGCGATAGTCGTTGAAGTTGAAACGACAATTGTTACAACTGCAGGCGCTGTCATTATTATTGTTGATAATAATAATCCGGCCACAGCAACAATAGCGGAAACTGAGTAAACAATTATATCAATGACAACCATACGTCTGCGATATTTTTTTACTTTTACTGTATAATCGTCGATTATATTTTTTAATTCAATCTGACATTTACATATTTGATTGTATCTGTGACGTTGAACGTCGATAAGTGACTCTGTCATCGGTGACTTTGTCACTAAGGTTTGATTCATTATACTTAATGACGTTAAGTAATTAATTAAGGAGTTTCAGCTCAAAATTCCAGACACCACCAGTAACGTCTCGGGGGCATTTCCGTTGACGTCAACGTAAATGTTTCTTTAGTGTTCTTATTTAACATCACCAGTAGAGGATTATGATATATATTCGGTGATGATGAAGTGGCAGCAGTAATTTCTAAACCATGCATGGACAGCCTGTATAACCCAGTTACTTCTGCGGTATGTTCGAGAGTGTTATTTTATGGTGTCCATGTTGATGATCCCGATGCTACTGTGTACACGATATTTTTAATCTGTCCGTGTGGAATTTTAATCAGATTAGTTTTTTGAACAATATTAGGTATTCCACTGACAATGTCGTTGAGTTTCGTGTTAACGTCGGAGAGTTTTATGTCAACGGTTGGTTGTTCCCCAAAAAATTCTTTAATGGTTTTGTTTATGTTTCTACGAAAATTTAAGAACGTTTCTACATGTCTAGAAAAAGTATTATTGAGTGTAATCATTTCGTCACTGATTGTTTTTAGCGAAGTTGTCATAGGAATTTCCTTATCATCGACGTATTTTTTCGTCACAGCATCAAAATCAGATTCTGGTGTTCTTAGATTATTAATACCATTGTTATTCATGTTGAGAAATGCACGCATTATACCGCCGTTGACTAATACGTACTTAGATTCTTGATCGTCGACATATTTCTTTGTTGCAGCGTTCGCATCTGCGGTTGGGTTTCCAAGGCCTATACTTTTATTTCGGTTCATGCTAATGACATCCGTGAATGAAACACCAGCTTTCTTGATATAATCGTTGACTGACGTACCGGAATCTTGTATTCTACCCTGATCAGTAAAAGTAACGATATTATTAACAACTGCAGTGGGGACTCGCATGAGTAAATCCGGTAATTGCACATTACTCGTCTTTAATCGTCCTTCTTTATCCTGAAAAACAACGACCTCATTTTGATCCACACTGGTGATGTTTAATAAATCGTCAATGTCATTTCTGAGCTGATCAAGGGTTGCATATTTAGATAAATCACCCTGTTGAGGTTTACCTCGAGAGGATCTTCCATAGATATCTACCATTATTATTTACTGATATCTGTTTAAATGTGACAACGTGGTATATTCATGCACTACTTTATGAGGTGGTTCTGTTGATTTTGATACAGCATCAAGTACATTAAGTACTTCTCGACCGCATATTGGTGGATCATATAATGTCTGTGTTGGTAACGTTGAATACCAGATTGGAGCAATTTTATTACTGCTGACATATTTCAAAAATTCCTTTGGTGGCGCTAATCCATATGAATCAAAATAAATAATTCCACGTGGATCAATCGCATATCCAACCCAATGTGTGCCTAGACCAGAGTTTTTATCGAGATTAATGATACCGGTTTCAATATTGTTCGGTTGTTTTGGTAATTGATCGCGCATAAAAACACCTCTGAAGTTTTTTATCCTTAATTTTTTAGCAGCATCGAGTAAATCAAAATTGGACATAGGCGATATCAGTAAACTGTCCCTGGTAATCTCAGGCCTTTTCCGTACCATGAATATGGGGTCCCTGGAAGTCTTAGACCGCGACCGTATGCTGGGCCTGATAATCTTAGATGGCCCGGCTGTGGAACGTTTGGTGCTCTTAGACGTCTTCCGTGTTGTTTTGCCCGTGGTCTTTTTTTTTTAAGTTTTCTGCGTGCATAATTCCCTGACCCGTTGCTTTCTTTAATGCCATTCCAGCAGCGGTTCCAACGGCACCTAATGCAGCTGCTTTTGCAACAGCTGGGGCTGCAGCGGCTATTAATGCTGGTATAGCTGCAAGAAGTGGAAATATACCACCCGTCTTAGCGATGTCTTTGATAGCGCCCGCAGAAAGATTAAGTTTTATACCTTTATTTGATTTTTTGGCTTCATTGAAGTTTCTGAACTTACGCTCGGTCAACGATAATTTATTTGCACCACTCATTTGTTCTTTTTTTAGCGATATTTTTATTCCACAGTTATTTTTTTATGCTGATTGTAGCCTTTTAATCTGACCAGGAGTCAGACTAACACTAACGTGATTATATGACATTATAATATTATGAGCGATCTAATTACATGTTTTCTACTGGAGCATCAACAACTCTCATGCTACCACCAACACCTTCAAGTAACATTGATTTATCGCTGAGTATAACAGCAATTGCTCTGTAATTGGCAATAACTCCTATTGTCACACGAGCTCGAAAATGTATATCAACTACTGATTGTCTGGTTAAATCTAAATGTTCTAGTGAAAAGTAATAAATCGGATATAAGGTTGTAAAATCTAACTGTGATATTTGTAAACCAGTATCAATGTTTTGATCACGCCCCATGAACGTCATCAGACGGTGATATGCACGTGCTACATGATTTTGCTCGAAATTCAATAAAATATCTTCGGATGGTTCTTGATGTCCATTTGTCCTCAACGAAGCCTCAGAAACACCAAGATTATCAAATATCATAATACTACGTGTTTGATCATTTACCCGTGCAGCATCTTGAAATGCAATAAATATATGTCGTGGTGTAGAAACACCTTGCTGAGAAGCTATTTGCCATGTAAATAAACCATTAATGTTACTCTGGATAGAATCTGTGGTCATTGTTAACCATGATAACATCGATTTACCACCGCTGCCCATGAAAGCAACCGATCTTCTTCAGATATTGATGAAGTCATTACTGGCATCCACAATGAAAGTTTTGTCAGAATTACTTTACCAGCATCACCAATAGGTGGCCATATTGCATCATTGTCGGTTGCTTTTCGTACAAGTACAACTGTATGCTTAGCTCCGAAAATGACTTTTCTGACATTTCTACAGAATCCAAAGATATGTGACAGTGGAATTGTACACGAAAATGCTCTCCTATTACCTTTCAACATTGATCGACGTGTTGTAAATCCTAAGTTAAATTCTGGATTAGCACCATGAACCACCGGATTTACATCAACGTCAGCGGCGCCGGCGAAGTTTCTTGGTCGTCTTATATCATATTGTCTGTTGTCAGGAAGTCAGAAGTATCCTTTACAAACATCATTGATGGACCAGCTGATCTTGAATAATCATCGCTGTATCTTGCAAGGCCAAGTATCGTCGTTGCAATGTCGACGTCTTTTTGAATTGATTCAATATTTTTCCGTCAATCATGTACGTAGCGCTATCAAACAACGCCATGATGCCATTATCAACAAAACCAACTCTAACATCAGCGTTGTATTCAGTATTATCTGTTTTTAAAATTTCACCTTCTACTTCAATAAATGCTTCAGCGGGTAAGAAATACCTACTTGTGTCTTGAACTTGAAGTTCAATTCGTCCACGCTGATCTGGAATTCGTGCATCATAAGAATAATATTGATAATCACGCACAGACTCATCTTTGAGTACTGGTGCGTCCATGTCAAATGCGGGATCAGATACACGTTTGAACATCTTTATTATATTTGCTATCGTCTAACACGAAGACCACTTCCTGCTATCAGACTAGCGGTTATATTTTTTCTTTTTCTGACATTGGTACACTAGCCAACTCTGCTAGTTTTTGATTCGCAGCTTGATTTATTATTTTACTAATATTTGCGGGCATTACTTCAGTGCTGGCCAGTTTCACCGGTGGCTGAGGTTTTCGTCGTATTAATCGTGCTAGTCTATCCTTGATTCCTGAAAATGCTTTACTAGCAACATCACCAACAGCACCAATACCTTTTTCACGAACAACATCAATAGCTTTAATTCCCAGTTGCTTTGCAATCGGTACTGCTTTGGGGGCTATCCTTCTAAATAAACCCTGAACAACATCACCGAATCCATCTCCGTAGGTCGCTTTGTATACTGGTAATCGTGAATTTATTACTCTGACCATGGTTGGTCCACGTTGAGTACTATGTACGATCATTTTATTATAGTCATTGTATTTAATTACATACTTAATCCAGTGACTTAGTCACTGTGGTAGTCATCGGCGATTTCATTAATGAGAGACCGATACACATTAATATTCATGATACCGCCTGCAAATAATCGTTTACAAATATCAGCTGCTTCATTAATTATTTCTGGAGAATTATTACCAGCTCGTTTTCCTCCGATGAGGATTTCTAGTCGATCAGCATAGGCAAGGACGTTATTGGGACATGGAGTAATAAGACCACTTCCTTGATTAGTAAATCCACTTCCAGTTGTTTCTTCTTCCTCAATATGAGGTTGTCTGAATAGCAATTTTTCCGGCGATGACATATATCCGGGTAAGTGCAATCTTTCAGCATCTTTAACTTGTCTCACAAATTCTGTAAATCTATCCTTATATTCACCAGTGATTCTGGATATATTATTATACTTTCGAAATACAAAAGAAACCCAATTCTTTTTTGAAACACTGGCGGTTTCTGGATCTAATAATGTATCACGATGTGAATATCCTGCTGCTGCAAGTTCGATAGGGTTATCCCGAAGTAGTCTACGGCCTTCTTCGGTAAATCGGGCTGGTGGTTTTGGTTTTGGTTTTGGTGTTGGCGTAACAAGATCCCTTGCGTCACCGACCTCCTCACGAACTTTGTTAACACTCTCAAGTACTTGTTGTACTTCTTCTTGTAATTGTGGCTGAGCCGCAGCTATTTCAGTCGGAAGTTCTCGTAAAATCTTTTTTGTTTTCTTAGTTCTTTCTGCTATTTTTCCAGTTGCTTCAGCAGTTTTTTCTAAAGCAGGAAGTAGACCTTTAGTGGTTTATGTAATAGGTTTAAATAATTGTTTTGTATCCTCTTCAAATTCAACTTGAGATTCCTGACGTGATTGTAGTTGTTGCTTGACAGAATCACGAACAGGTAAATATTTTTTAATTGCCTCTAGTCGCTCTCGAGCTATTCTAGCTGAGTGTGGTTCTCCAATATTCATTACTGATAATATTTATACTGGCTGTTTAATTTATAGTAGCAGGCAGGGTGAAAAACAACCAATATTGAGTGACCCGGCAAGTAAACGAGTCGTATAAAAATTTGAAAAAAATACGTCAACGATGGGATAAGAAAAATGAGCTAACCCAGACGATTTATTGTCTGTTTTCAACCGTATGGAAATATAATCGGTTAGAGGCTTCAGTTTAACGTTATTGACCTTATTTTTCAGCCTCTGTAGGAACCTTTATTTTTTGTAAATAAGGTCTCCAGCCAAGTGGTCTGTTCACCCTGCCTGCTGCTACTGGTTTTACAGGTTCATTAAAATTAAATAATTAATCAAAAGTTTTTTCTAGAATGACACAATATTGCCAATAAATGATAAATCGCTTTTTCTCAATTGCGACCTTTGTTTTTATTTTGTTCAAACCATTGTTACCCCTGCCATGTTCTGCGGTGAGTCTTCAACACAAAACTCTATGCTCCTAAAAAAAAAAAAAAAAAAAACCCCACTTTCATGTTAAGCCATGATGCATGAAGTATGTCGTCATTTTATGGTGCACATCAGGATGCGCATAAATAGTTTAATTAGTTCTTAAGAAAATGTCGCGCGTTGAATTCTCAACATGGAAAACCCGTTCTATTTCAACGAGCTATGTACCAGCTTACTCACACCTAGGGAAGAAATAAAAACACAGACTGGTAAACTTGGCCTCTTGCTATTTTATATCCTTCTATCTTTTATTTCCTTCTTTTTCATACTCATGCAGACCTTGGCATTAGTCCTGAAACATACAATATTATTTTCTTAAAATATGAACCCTAAGTTTCAGCAAGAGTGCATAAAGTCAAGTTGCAAGTTGGTTGCATGTGTAAGCTGCACGATTTAATTGGTTTACTGTCTACTTTTGGACCCTTCACAGTAGTCTCCCTTAACATGATCGTCTAGAAGACGTGACCCTTTTCATGTGTGCTGATACTTTCGCTTTTGATCTTGTGTTTTTGACAAAGGACTAACCATTCCCATTTAGCTTAGTAGTCGTCTCGTCTCCAAAGAAAGGATTCTAAAAAGTTGTTCGATGAAGATGAGCTTAAAAGTCTATCAGGGGACGCTTTCATCATGTAAGCAAAATAATTTTCACTTGAAATTTGAGTGTTCGCACACAATGTCAGGTAAGTGCTTGGCCGAGATCATGAGTCCCAGAAGTGTTACTACATATATGCCAAAAATTGAATATATATAAACAACAGTTTTATGCACTGGTTGCATACCCTTTTAACTAATATTTAATGAATATTTATAAAACTGACCTCAGAGATTCATATTTTGATTTGCACATGACGAGGATCTGTGTGTGTGTGTGTTGGTGTGTGTGTGTGTGTGTGTGTGTGTGTGTTATTTGGATTTTTAAATTTTTTTTTTTCCAGTCATATCGCTACGATGTCTGCAGTGTGGCAGTTTAAAGTGATGTCTAGCACTGGGGCATCAAGCCGCAGACAAGTAGCATGATGTCCCTCCCAGACACATTATCCTGACACCAGGCCTACCAGTCCCAACACTAACCTCTTAATGCTGAGCGCCAAGCGACACAGCTGTTTGTACCATTTTTATAAGTCTTTGATATGACTCTGCCGGGGTTCGAACCCGCGACCTCCCGCATCTGAGGCAGATGCTCTAACCACTAGGCAAACTTGATAAGAAAAAAAAAAGACACTTTGAAAAATTTATGCATATAATTAGGTGTCTTCTTTTTGCATAAATTACAAGTGGATATAGGCAAAAACAAGCATAATAATACAGAATATTTCATTTCAAAGCATTTTTAAATGAAACTTTCAGTGAACTTGACATAAAGGAGTAACTTGAGATATAACGAACATACATAATTGGACACCATTGTCTGCAGAACATACACAAGGTTAACTTTCTCCTACTTAAAAGTTATGAAAATTTTTTATTATTTAATCTGATCTGTGAAAAAACAATATTATGTGTTAATTAACCATATTTTGTTTAAAAACTAAATTTGTTACACGTATAACTTGGACACCAAATCCCAATTAAGATGGCAAATGATCTATAAATATTAAATAAATTAAAACAAAATATTACATATGTTGTTGGAAAATCCATAACTGAGTAAAATAATGTAAATAGAAGCAAAATAAATAAATAAGAAGAGAGAAAATACGTAGTTATGTGAAATGGTTCTGCATATAACTAGAGATAACAGAGAGATAATGAACTTTAGTGTATTTGTTATTAGCATTACCAAAAATGATAGTCCAGAAGATATAATCAAAGCAGCATAGTACTTTTTGCACGTTTACAAATGCTACACTAAGTACAAGTACAAAAGCCATTGCTAAATTCTAAGATAAATGCAGCTCTTATAATGCAAAAACAGCAACATGGTATGTTGTTCAAGAAATGTGGCCAGCCATGTAACCACAGTTTTTACAGATGCAACCAAGCCTACATAAATCTACAGTGAAAGAACATCCCTTCTTCTGATATAACAATTCTAGCATTAAAATTACTACAACCAATGATTTAATTTAACTATGTTATATCTGATTCAGACAAAACTTCTGCCCTGGACAAAATTGTCACTCCTCTGATTGTAGTCACATTTGGTTCCACACATAACAACCTCAGAACTACATGGACATGAACAATGTGAAAGTGTTTGTAGTCAAATGGCAATATCTGCTTATGTTTTATTGATATATGGTGGTTTCATTTGCTGCAGTCATGATGTTTAGAGAACTGTCTGAGTGCCACAATAAAAGGTCCAAATGTGAACCAATGGATTCCACATATAAAGTTGTGGACACGAAATTCAGTACATTGAAATTAAGACTTGTAGTTTCAAAATATGAATCTTTATTACAGGTTGTATCTGTGTAATAAAAAGGTTTTTGTGTGTTTATTATCTGTGGGCTATTATTTTCTTCTTGGTGTCTGTCTTGTAATTATACAGGACATTAAATAATACACAGTTTGGTGGACACAACGAGTTATAGGCATGACTAATATTTCTGTGTATTAAGGTTTGCACAGTTTTAAAGGTATGTTTTTTTGGTCTTTGATTATATATTATTTTGTCTTTAGTAAGTTCATAATGGTGTATTTTGTTGCTCTTAACTTTGCTAAAATTACATAGAGCTGCTTCAAGGAAAGTGATGATGATGATGTAACAAAATGGTGGTTTAAAAACAGGCAAAATTTTCACATTATTTTGCTATCATTAACAGATGCAAAAATTATGATAACTGATTGTGCATGCTGGAGGTATTTTAATTATTACTGCATTTACATACCTACATCTGGCTGCTGTAAGATAAACTTTTATCACAATTTTTTCACTCTAAAGTCAGTAGCAGAGGTGCCCATGATCTCAGCCAAGCACATAACTCACTGCATTGTGTATTGATTAATGTGTTTTGAAGCCTGCATGTGCATATGTTTCCTGTGTGGTTACTTCTTTATACAAGTTTTCTCAGTGGCAAAGATTTAAATGGTACTGTAGCTTTCAGACAACTAAAGAGTTTTTGTCAATGAATGTGGTCATGTAGGAGTATTAATTCAAATTAAACTGTATATTTTAATTGTTGTTCTAAAATTTAATACTAATATAGTTTAACCAAAGTTTATTAAATCCTGATTGTTAAATGCTTTGCAGTTAAATATCATAAAAACACTTCCAGACAAAAATTATTGATTGCTGTGGACTTTACAGTGGTAACCAGGTATTACACTGGGTCAAGAAAAGAGGATGTCCAGCCTTTAGTATTAAGAATTGTTTTCAACATCTTCTGCTTTCATTGTGACAGCACAGAGTGTGACATTCAATCAGGTTTGTACTGGATAATATCTCTAGGTTGACTGCATCCAAAACTGTCCAAGCAATTTAACATTGATTTTGCAGTATGTACTTTACAAGGTGTATAAATAATGACCTTCCAAAGGAATATGGATGTATGAGGATTCAAATAAAGTGAATAATGCCCATTTAAAGGTATGCGGATCCAAATTAAAAAAAATGACAACCATTACTGAAATAGTCAGTGTTGAATGCCCACATGACCTGTCTGACTTTTGCTATATGGTCAGTAATGTGAGGTCTTTTTTATAACACATAATATCTGCATAGTAGTCCAATTGAGAAACCATCATGTCACAGATATATCAAAAAACCAGGACATCATACAATACCATTAGATTTACAAATTTTTGGTAAGTAAATTGGCTTCTAGTTTTTGTATCCACATAATTGACAGGTTTTAACGGATTGGAAACAAAAATTTCACAATGCACCATGTGTTCTATTTTGCTCTACCTTGTTTGCAGAGCTGTAATTTCCTTCAGTAAGTCAGCAAATTTTGTGAAATTTTCGAAATAATGTAAATTTCTAAAAATAAATATTTTTATTATATAGTTACGCATGAGAGGCAGAAAACTTTTGGTGAAATAATTTTCATATTGTTTCATTCCTATATTTTTTGATATGGAAAATATGTCCATATATTTTCTCATATGAAAATACAAGATTTCCCTTCATTCCATGCAACATTTGTGTTCCCAGTATGCCATGTGCACCATGATTGTGTGTGCTAACAGTGAAAGAATCTTTATGATGTAAAGCAAATTAATAGGCATGGAAATTATCTGTTGCTGAAGAAATTTCACTTGATGCCATTTGTGTCTCTGAAATTATTTCTCCTTACTACCTTGACAACAATGATAAACCAGCTTTGATTCATTACTGAATCGGACTTTCTTTTTAGTCAAATAGAGTAAAATAACAGAACGTCAGAAATCTAATTTACTTAAAGAATTAGGTCATCCCTATCCTACCACCCTCTTAAATTACAGATAATCAGCCAATGAAATGATTTGAATTTATGCAGAGAGGGTTGGGGTAGTTAGTTTAATCTTCACTGTTTCAGTTCAGGAGGAATTTTGGTATAAATTAAAAATGTTCTTTTCTAGCATAAGCTCTGGATACACTCCTGGCATTACCACGTCAATTTTTTTTTTCTTGTACCACACAATGAAATATATCTGTGTTTATACAGGAAAAGAAAATATCCTCTATTTATTACTTGAAGTGTCAAATTAAGCAGAATTTTCATGGAAAAAGTTTCATTTTTTTCATTCCTTTATTTTCACATGTGATAGATATATCCATATATTTTCTCACATGACAATACAAGATTTCCCATCATGCCAAGTGATGCATCATTATTTGTGTATACAGAAGTTATACCTACAGTAAGAAAAACTAGCACTTTGTCGGCTAGAACAAATAATAGGAAACTACATTACCTTTTCAGACATGGAAATTATATTTTGATGAAAAAATATTTACTCAGTGCTATTTTGTGTGTCTATGAAGTTATTGTCACTTACCACCTTGACAACAGTGTTAAACTACCTGTGATGCATTGTTAAATCAGACTTGCTTTGTGGTCAGATAGAGTAAAATAACATTTGAAATGTAAAAAATGTAATTTACTCCAAGAGATAAAGGCATCACAATCCTACTACTGTCTTAAGTTGCAGATATTTACATGAAGTCGGGGGTTAGGTGGCATATTAAAAAGTTAGTTTAACCTTTCAAGTTTTTTTAAGGAGCTAGTTTGGTATATAATAAAAAGAAAATTTTCTTTTCCTGGATAAATATGGATATATTTCCTCTTGTGGTGAAAAATATATTTTAACTATATTTTATACTTTACCACTCATTAAAATATGTTTTTTTTTACTATGCGATGAAATATATCTGGTATTTTTGCAGGGTAAGAAAATATCCTCTATGTATTGATATTCTTAACTATTGCTTCTGAAATTATATCTCATCTGAATAAATCTGATTGACTAGGAGTAGGACATATTAAATTATTTTGGTTAAATATAAAAATAAATAAATGAAAATTTAAAAAGGTTACAAAAATTCTTTTTGGGGATCTAAAAAATCATTTCACTTGTGACATTGTTGCATGTCACAATACCAAGGATTCTGGTTGATATATACTGAAATATTTGATCATACACATGGACTAGAACATTCATTATTTTATCGTCCCCTTGATCATTGGATTCATGAATCATGATACTGAACTTCTGACTCCAACATATGTTTTCAGCTTTTCAGTCCCATCTGGGGGCTAGGGCCTGAGTTACAATCTGTGTTGTATTTGTATGATGGGATGAAAATATTTGTGCAGTCTCAGAGTCTGGGAAAATAACCCTTAACGAGTCTAGTAAAATGATCTGCTATGAGGAAAGGCATATCCTGCTCAACCACAAAATCTTCAAGCAGAGTCCCTACAAGTCCCACTTTATCCACTTTTGATTCATTGTAAATGCCGTGTGAAACAATTTCTTCCTCCATATACTATTTTAAAATCTATTTTGCATGAAACACACATTGCAAACCTTTGCTTTTCACCTGCATACTCTGATTTCCAGGAATTGTTAAACTTCTTATAGCATTTCTTAGCTTTTAGTTTTATAGCATTTTCACGTGAAGTGAATTAAAGAATATAAAAGCTGCACTGAAGTCATCTTCGCTAGCCAAGGTTCTGATATGATAACCCTATCTACACCTTGGTGGCCCGAACAGATATTTTGTGCATTGTCCTAGCGACATCTATAGATTTCGTGAGTTGCCTCCATTAGTATGTAATGCCGACTAACCAACAGCATGTGACAGAGGTGCATTGTAAATAGACCGAAAATGGTGGGGGCAATTGACTTAAAGAGGATACTTAGTAAGTTTAATATCGAAAGTATGACTATGTACCAGAGGGAAGCTGTTACAGGTGTATTTGAGTGAAAGGTATTTGTACAAACATGTACCAGCAGTGGAAGATTGCTTATTTATCAGTACATTCAAGCTGTGTGCTCCCCTTGTCTTGATCATGTAGGAACAGTGTTACAATTTGAAAAACTTAATTTTGATTGGATGCGGTGGCTTGCCGCCGCATCCAATGAAATTCATAGACCCTAAGCACAGAAATATCTGCTCAATATGCCAAGGTGTACATAAGGTTATCATATCAAAGACTCAAAAGTCATCATGGACCACCTTTGACCTTTTTATTAATTACAACGACTAAAAGAATCCCACATTTGGCCACAAACTCTCCATATTGCAACAATAACATAGTTAATTAACAGCTTGTTGTCTACACATCATTCCTTCTGGTTTCTGTAATGCATGGACGGAACTCATAGAAGTATTATTCTTTTTTGTTTTTCCAATTTTAAGCTGTAGATTTCAACTATAGTATTCAGTCATTAAAATAGCCAGTTGAATCACATGTATAAAGTCAGGGTTTATTTTAAGCTTGTGTCATTTAATATTACCATTTCCTTCTTTCTTAAGTTATTAGCAGTGAAAAGTCTATGAATCTGGGCCTCATGTCAGTAGTTGCATGTTACAGAATATGGGACAGTTTAGTGTTTCTTATGCTATTGGCATTTGAATGGCTATGAACTTGGGTATGTTGCATAACATGGGTTAGTTTAATGTTTCCCTCAGCTCATTTTATGATGGTGGCAAGTCATGCTTTTCTTTCCTCATGCATGGTCATTTTTCTCTCAGTTTTTATAATCATAAGCAGTAGTCTAGATTTGTGCAAACCAAAGGCTACTGATTGTGTAGCAGGTTACAGTTGCTTAATTCTACATGGTAATGCGTAAAGGGAGGTCTTTGTTTATTGGAACCAAACAGCTTGCAGCAATGTTTGCACGCACCTGATAATACTTTGACAATGCTTTGACACACAGTAGATACAATTCAAGGGATTATTTTTTCCAACATGAAAAGTCATGGCAGCAAATGGCTGGGTATGGTCCATTTTGTTGACTCTAAATGACCTGGTGATTACTGTCCACTTATCCAAGAATTTACAACAGTTAATGGGAGATAAAAATGCACTGAATCTGAGACTATCAGAAAGACTCTGTTTTTCAAAAATAGTTTCTGGCAAATTTCAATACCTTTTAGTTAATAATATAAAGTCCGTCATGTAATTTATTGTTCAAAATAAAAGATGCAGATAAAATCATAATTCTCTATTTTAAGTATACCATATTCTTGAAAGGACAATATTCTGCTTCTTATAGCATTCTTTTTAAATGTTACATCCAGTGAACTGGTAAACAACAGAACCTGCCCTTAAATAAACTTTAAATTGTGGTTCATCCAAGGAATTTAAAATTTTAAATTTAATGTGTGAAAGAGGATTAAAATCTTAAGCCTAATAAAATTTGGAATATCTTGTATGTCACCTGTTTTGATTGTAATTAATGATTATTATTGGTAAGTTTTTAAAATGTGCATATAGCTAACCATGTATTCAATTTCCTTTCAGACCATTACTGCCATGTGTTTCATTTGCTAAGGAATAATGAAATAATGTAGAAAGATATATACTGTGAAAGATTATTTTACTCCTGCAATATCTTTGGTGGAATTCATATGAAATATAGGATTTGTTTGCTTTAAAAGTCAGATACTCACATCATTTTCTAATTTTGCAACAACAATGAAACAAAAACAACAGCAGCAGCAACGATAATAACAATCGAAATAATTTTAATTTAAATGTATGGACTATGTAGTCTGAAATAAAGAATTCTTATCTTATCTTTATCTTAATAATAATAATTACAATAAAGTAGGGTGCCCATATGATCATGAGATATGTGTTTAAGGTGACCTTTTTGAGTTTAAAGTAACATTTTGGGATGATAATTACCATGCCCTTTTTACATCCTGGGGGAAACACTGTAGCTTGAGGAAAGTTACATCCAAAACATTGGATGAAAATAAATATATAGTAATTTTCAACTGAAAAAGCCCACAGAAACTATTGATTTTGCTCAATTTTGAAAGTTATCTTAATTTTAATGTGAAAAGTCTGTAAAATTTGTTATATTGGAAAAAAGTTTTCTTTATACAAGTATAGGAGGTGTTGGAATACACTTCATAAAGATCTACTTTTTTTATTTCATGTTTCTTGTCAAGTAAAGTGATTTTCACATAGAGTTTACTTTATTATTTAGTTGTGAGGTATTGAAGTAAATATTTCTTGTGTCCACATTGACTATGTTATTGAGCTGTCCAGGTAATGAGCTGAATGACCAATTACACATGTGTTACACATTGTTTAAAAGAGATAATTGGGCACAAATTATTTTGACTCTCATTATGGTATTTCTTACAGCATCAGAGAGTGACAGTGATGTGGATGGATTACAAGTAGAAGAGGGACATGTCAATGATTATCATGGGTCAGACAGGGATTATGGAGATGGGCCACCACAAAAGAAGTCAAAACATGCACACCCAGATTTACCAGATGGCACAGCCTCTTCGGAGCAGTCAATGGAGAATCAGTCTGCCTATGCAAAATCACAAGGCACCTACAGTAAATTTGCAGAGAAGATGATGGTAAGAATATTCTTCAGAATGAGCAACTGATTTCACTTTTGTTGATAGTAATTTTAAATATATTTTCTTCTGAAAATGGAGCTAATGAATTCTATTATGTACAGCTTTGGCCAGTATTTAGGAAACAACTCTTATAAAGGATCAATCATGTATTTTAATAAGGCATCAAAGTTTGGTTAATTAGTTAGCAGAGATATTTTTGGCCTAATTTCATTACACTTGTAAAATTGTTTACATTTTCAGCATTTCTTTAAAACATGTGAAATATGATTACTTGTCAAGAAAATACTATCTTTGTTTTGTGTTTCAGAATAGTTTATCTGTGTGTCTATTGATTTATTCTCATAAAATTCAAAGATCTTTTCCCAGTTTTTTTCTGTATGAAATTGGGCTGTACGTAAGGTCTGAAGAATTGGAGAAGTGATTTCTCCCCCTGCCCCTCAAAAAAGAAGTAAAAGTATACAAGTTAGAAGTGGGGTAGATATGAAGTAAAAATATAAAAATATAATTTCCAATCAGTCATATATATATATATATATATATATATATATATATATATATATATATATATATATATATATATATATATATCTATATCTATATCTATATATATATATATATATATATATATGTTGGTTTGAAAAGTCAGTAGTCTTTACCATGATGGACAGAAAGAAATATTTTTGCAAGATTGACATCAAAATGCTCCAACTATGTTATGGAAATAAAAATTATTGTGCTGCACATGTATGCATATAAGTATTTTTTAAACCACAAAATGCCCATTTCACCATTGCCAGATAAATGTTTGATACATTTCAGTTGGTGAAAAATTGAGGTAATCAAAATGATATATACACATACCCTGTGGAGAATTTTTAAAGGCAGCATTTTCACCAGAGCTTGCCAAAAATCAAAATAAAAAGCATTATTTATTTATTTAAGTTTCTCATTTAACAGTTTTGAAACATATAATTTAAGAACTGATATGCACTGTTCTAATTAAGAAATAAAATTGTCCTATTGAGGGCAACCCTAAAGACAACTACACTTATCTGTCAAATTCTTAAGGTATTTCAACAACCTAATTTTATTGTTGGAATAAAACATTAAAGGTCAGTGAAAATCTACTCAGATTAATCCTGTTTTGTCACGTGGTCTTTCCTCATAAAACAGTTCATGCAAGGTTGTCAAAGATTACATATTGGGCTGACCTGTTAATTATGGTAGTGGATTTTTCTACCTTTAGCACTATATCTACAGTTTCATGATGGTAACATTGATTCCATTAAAGAATGTCATCTTACATCGTAAGAAACTTAAAATTGAAGATTCTAAACAGAAATTAAATAGATACAGAGGAAGAAGTGATTTTGAACCCTCCAAAGTTAAAATACAGAATCCATTATTTTTCAGGCCAAGATGGGTCACAAAGAAGGAACAGGTTTGGGAAAATTTGGTCAGGGGCGTGTCAGCATTGTGGAGGCATCAACTCAGAGGGGACGTAGAGGTTTAGGACTGCATATTCCAGGTCTGGAGCCCTCAAGGGATGTGGACTGGGATCCATCAGAGGAAGAGGTCTGGTTTGGGAATAAGAATGTTGATAGGACTTAAATTGACATGGGTTGTACACTAGAATAATCAACGTCTGCGAAAGCTGGATTTAGCTGGTTTTGACATGTGATTTTGTGGCTTTTCCCATTTCAAACACAGGAACCCCACATACTGTTTTGACATGTGAAATTTTTCAAAATTAAGAACTGTTTCCATGTGTTTAATTTTACATTTTCAGTGAGATTTTGCATCCTTTCCACTATCACTGCCTCAGAACTTTAGTACCAAAGACCTGGTGCTTTATTTTGCACATTCATTCAAGATAATTAAAAACGCTAAGTAACCAAAGGAATTTTTCACATATCATTTGTTTTAAATTTTGGGTAGAGGCCCTCAGTTTAGTTTTAATGTTATAAATGAAATTTACCATAATGTTATTCTATTTCTTCTTTGAATACATTACCCAATCATAATACCTTAGGATAACTATGCTAACTTGCAAATCCAGCCATCCCAGATTAAAAACTTTTAGCTTAAAAGCTAAAAGTTATCTGCCCACCTAGGTGGCGGTCGGACAGAGTGATCTCCCCTTGGTAAAGGGATTGGTGCCAAATTCCATGAGTATCTCAGTTACAGAATCAACTTTTGGAAGACATACCATTACAAGTTGGAGGTGTCTTTTCATTTCCTAGGAAAGTATACTCCATCTATATTTTTCACTTTTCTCTCTTCCATTGCCAACAAAGTTCTGCCTTTACAATTTTCTGACACTTTGTTGTCTTCTTACAGTTAATAGCACTTAGTTACTTTCACGGGTAGCCCATGCAGCTTCTCCATAAATTCAGGCTATAATTATTTTTTACATGTGTGCAAGTCTTTATGCCTATAGAAAACTCTTCTATATCATTCCGTTTTTGACTGGTTACATACAGGTGAGTTTTCTGTACCAAGCAATTCTTAGCATCCAGGCTCCAAGCTTCAGTGTCTTTACCAGCACAGGCTATCCTTGAGCCTTCCAACAGTTACTATTACTACCTGGACACTTCATTGCTTTATTAGATCATCAGCTGTCACTAATTTCCAAGTAAACATCATATGGTATAGCTCTGCACTTACCTTTTGTTCAAAAAGACAGGTGAACTGAATTTACCTGTAGAGATTGCCCCATTATTAACATCCCATTAATCCCACAGACCGTATTCTAGAAAAGACAGCTTCTACGTAACTACGATATAAGAGTACGCTTGTCCATAGACTTACATGCACTTTCCTAACAGTATTATATTCTATTTATAGCGGCTATCCTGTTTCCAAGAAACATACTGGTTTCTACTTTCAAACTTTTGACCTTGGATTCTATTTATAGCAGCTGTATGGCTTAGTGAGGAGAGAACAGACTGGTTTTCTAATTTTTAATCTTTACTCGCAGATTCTTTGTTTTAATTCATATTTGGTACAGAACCAGTCTGTAGGATATTTGGCGCTAAAAGTCAGTCAGATTTATTCAAGTCGATGTGTGTGCTAGAGCAAATATGTTTCCAGATAATTTCACAGATTAAATAAAGACGAAAAAACCGATTCGGAGATGAATACATAACACAGCGTTCCATTCCAGGGCAGGTTCACGCCCATTGCAGGCTGTGTGGAAAGGATTTTAATATTGTTCATGGTGGTAAATCTGATGTGGAGCAACACTTGAAAACTAAAGAAAGCTTAAATTATACTAACTCCAGTACTAAGGTAACTTCTTTTTTACAACAAAACTCAATTGTGGACACGAATGTTATAAATGCAGAGGTGTTATTTACCGAGTTCTTAATAGAACACGCCCCTAGCAGTAGAAGACTACATTGGTCCTTTGATCAGACGGATGTTTCCTGATTCCAAAATTGCAGAATGCATGCATGTGCAAGAGCAAAATCATCTAATATTGTTCAGTGTTTAACTGAAGATGCTTCACTTAAAATTGCAGAAGCCATGAAAATTGGGTCATTTAGTATTGCCACAGACAGGAGAAATAATTATGATGACAAAAAGTTGTACTCAGTCTGTGTAAGAAACTTTGACAACGAAAATGGCAAAGTCAGAGTGCTCTTATTTCATTACCAGAATTAACAGTAATTTCCACTGTAGAAAACATTTTTGATTTGAGTGATAATGCTTTGAATAAACATGATATAAATTGGCAGAACTGTATGGGGTTTTCAGCTGATACTGCATCAGTGATAACTGGAATTCATAAAGGAGCTGCATTCTATATTTTGACAAATGTCTCAGTGTACATCACAGGTTGTCTCTGTCATTTGATGCACCTTGCTGCACAAAAAGCTGCCAATAAATTAGAAGGAGAATGACTGAAGTATCA
Source organism: Megalonaias nervosa (assembly GCA_016617855.1). NCBI lineage: Eukaryota > Metazoa > Mollusca > Bivalvia > Unionida > Unionidae > Megalonaias > Megalonaias nervosa. The sequence continues at coordinate 40,399 of JAECUM010010111.1, forward strand.
AGTTGACATTCTACCTGATAATGTACTTCATGCGGACAAAATTGATTTTTTTTTCATCTTATTTCCCAGCTAAACGACCCAATAACTGGAAGATATAAATTTCCTCTTCTTTGTCAGGTTATGAAAGGAATATTGGTTCTTTACCATTCTAATGCTGGCAGTGAGAGATTGTTCTGTACTGTTAGCAACAATAAAACTGAATTCAGATACAGGCTTAGTAATCTAATACTTAGTGCTCTACTGGTGTGCAAAACATTCATGGTCTCAGCTGGTACAAAGTGAGTATGTTGCTTTTTAAATCTAAAAGTGCTATATATATGAAACCTTGAGGCAGTTAAAAGACAGTAGGAGTAAAAAAAATCATTTTGTACATATGCTTATTGAATTTGTATCATGTTATATGTGGATTACTCTTTTTCTTCTTGAATTACTCTTTTTGTCCACTTGGATTACACTTTTTCCTCGCCAGGGGTTGGCATGTATGCAGGACCAACTGAGTCAGTCTAGGAAGACAATGGAATATAATCTTAGTGGTTCATACCAGTATACTTTATTCCAGTGGAGACATCCATACCACAATAGCGCTTAGATGAGAAACAGTTAGCACCCATTATGGTTAAACTTCTGATTCCACAATCACTAGCACACTGTGCTATCATAGTAGAGAGGATATTGCATGAATCAAAGGCCTGTCTCATCTACTCATTCGGATTTCAGTGGACCTTTGCTCAATTGGACTTTTCATATAGATTAACAATGGCTGAACAAGACACCAATTGAAATGCTCTCAAGAGCTTAATTAGTTCACCTATAATACAAGTCCTGCCTCCTCATTACATTGGCAGTTAGCAGGCAAAATCAGGTGTGCATTTCTTGGTGGACCCATCTACTTCATTTACAACATGATGGATCAGTATTGCTGATGAAGCCACCAGCTTGCAAGGGTATCATTAACTCACTTTGCTTACAAGACCTGTTTCCTCATTTGTATTAGCTACACCAGGCAGAATCAGTGAAATATATACCTTATCAGTGGACCTGAATTCTATGTAGTTACAACAAGATGGGTCAGTTCATGACAGAACCCTCTTCATTGCAAATAGCAGGCTCACATCCATGGTTCTAATGAAATCACTATCTACTCTGGACACTTCAGTTCAAGATAACCTACAAGATCCAGTATGAGTTTCGAAGTGGTATCTTAAAAGGACAGAGCCATTGCATTGAGGGAGATATTATATCATAATAGACTCTTTCATCCTGGATTAAGTGAGTCATGAACTCAGCATATTGAGAAATAAACCCAGTTCAAATGAATTTGTTATGCATTTCAGCTCATGAGGTTAAAACAGTTGCTACAAGCATAGCTTTTGACCAGAACTGTTCTCGGACATTATCTAGTCATGGGATGGAGATCAGAGTTAACATTTCTCCAGTTTTTATCAAAGAGATCTTTCATCCCATAAGGTTCACTTCATTCTTTTTGGACCTATAGCTATGGTGCATCATGGTGCAGCAGGTCACCTTTCCAGGTTGTTCAACAGCTTCATAAGTCGCAGCTTCATGACTTCCAGTGGATTTGTTGGAAGGAAAATTTCTCCTTTAAAAGCTGCTCCTTGACAGGTGGAGTCTTCTCCAGTTGGATTATCTAGAAGCTGCCTTACCTACCTTAGAGGACTGGAGATATCATCTCTTGGGTAAGAGGATATTGTATCTCCCACCTCTGCTTACCTATTCTCCGAAGGTATTGTGATTGGGCAACATATTCGAAGAAGAAATTATTTTTTTCTAGTAAAATGTTTCTTTGCAAATACTCACCCAATCATAATACACATACTCCCTCCCAGTTTCCCTGAATTTGCATCCATATGTCCAGTAGTAACTGAAATATGAATAGAATTTGGTGACGGTCACGGTATCAAGGGGAAGTCACTCCGCCTGACCACCATCTAGGTGGGCTGATAACATTTAGCATTTTAGCTAAAAGTTTTTAATCTGGGAGGGGTGGATTTGCAAGATAATAGTTCTCCTAAGGTATTATGATGGGGTAAGTATTCACAAAGAAACATATTTTACTAGAAAAAAAATTGTTTCGGACAATAATACAAAAAACATTTCTAAATACTGTGCTGTACTGTGAATCACAACCATTTTATACATTTTATCACAGATTGACCTTGAGGAGAAGGTGACATGGCTACCACATTGTGAACTTCCAGTGCCAGATATTGAAACTCTGAGAGAATGGATGACAACAGGACCGGTCAGTTTTGGCAAATTCAAGAACACAAGTTCTGCTATACAACTCTATCAAGTTTCCTGAATTGACACAAGAACTTAGATGATTACTTATAAGGTTTTCAAAGAGAATGACAAAGTGTGCTTTTGAGTTTCTGAAGATGCTAATTGTAATTTTACTGTATCAAATAAGTTTTCATATAATCAAGAAAATATAGGTTTTCAGCATTTAACATTAACATACTGAAATCTTTTCAATTCTAACACATTCCATATATGCTCACATTAAGTCAAGTCCAACTATAAACTTCACAGGCCTTGATCTGCTATCACATAATGTACTTGCACATCAGGGTCTGTGTAGGTTGGAGTAATCAGTAGAACAAACGATACAGACGCTAATGCAGCAGCACATTATATGATAGTACGCAAGCATCTAAATTCTTTACAATACTCAACTTTTAAGTGAGTATATATGGTATTAGACATTATTTTGAGAAGTTTTAATTATATTTTTTGTAGTGCTATATAGTTATAAGTATTACAGTGTGTGGTGCCTATTCAGGTGTAAGTACTCCAACATGCAATGTTCATTCAGCTAAAGCAAATTTGCCATGCCTATTCAAGTGTAAATGATGCAGTGTATAGTGCCTATTCAGGTGTAAATGATGCAGTGTATGGTGCTTATTCAGGTGTAAATGATGCAGTGTATTGTGCCTATCTAGGTATAAATGATGCAGAATATTGTGCCTATTCAGGTGTAAATGGTGCAATGTATTGTGCCTATTAAAGTGTAAATGATGCAGTGTATAGAGCCTATTCAAGTATAAATGATGCAGTGTATATTGCCTATTCAAGTATAAATGATGCAGTGTATAGTGCATATTCAAGTGTAAATTATGTAGTGTATAGTGCATATTCAAGTGTAAATGATCCAGTGTATATTGCCTATTCAAGTGTAAATGATGCAGTGTATAGTGCATATTCAAGTGTAAATGATGCAGTGTATAGTGCATATTCAAGTGTAAATGATGCAGTGTATAGTGCATATTCAAGTGTAAATGATGCAGTGTGTAGTGCATATTCAGGTATAAGTGATGCAGTGCATAGTGCCCTTCAGGTGTAAGTACTCCAGCATGCAATGCTTATTCAGGTAATACAATTTGCAGTGCCTATTCAAGTGCAAATGATGCAATGTATAGTCCCTATTCAACTGTAAGTCAATTCGCAGTGCCTGTTCAAGTGCAGAAATTGTGGATATATTCCAAGTTTCAGACACTCTATTATTTTCATATTTATTGTTATTATTTTTTTTACATAATTCTGTGAAATTTATCTTCTGATCTAACAAATGCAAGTTCTTGTTTATGTAGTGTTTTCAGCCTTAGTATCCTGCTAACAAAAACAGTTGACTCACCCATTATTAAAAAGTGGAATATCAGGGACCCTGTAATCACAAAATTCCTCAACTTGAATGTAAACTCAGACTTAATAAATATTTATTGGTCAGTATTTTACGATACTATATATATTTATTTATAAGTCAAATCAAAATGTAAACTGCACAGAATTAGATCTGCCACTGCATAAAACACTGGCAGACCTAGGTCTGTACAGTTTATTAGGAATAATCAGAAAAACAACATAGACCTTGTTCTGTCCATGCATTATAAATATGGCTGATCTGGATCAGTGTTGTTTGCAGTTGGTCTTAACTTTTAAGCAAGAATAAACTGTACTCAAGTTTAACTTCCATCTTAATCTAAATATAAATTGCAATTGTTAAAACCATGTATGATAAATAATCAGGCCTCAGTATAAACAACACAAAACTTCAGTTTACTTCAGACATTTGATTGATCAGTTTTTAGTCAGACTCAAGTTTTAATTAAAAGATTACTGGATTCTAAACTTAAATTTAAGTTTTGACTTAAAATCTGTTGGTGAAATGTGGGCCTGTTCATCACAGACTGAAGATGAGTGTGCACTCAGTTTATATGCCAAGTTGTATGTTGGGGATTTGTTCTTAAATACCTGGCACATGTGTACAGACCACAGATCCTATACCAATTTGTAATTTGGGGATTTGTTGTTAGATACCTGGCACATGTGTACAGACCACAGATCCTGTGCCAATTTGTATATTGGGGATTTGTTTTTACATACCTGGCACATGTGTACAGACCAGAGATCATAAATTTCTTATGGCTCTTGCTGGACATTTTTTCCTGAAAATAATATGGCAGCCATATATTATTTGCGAAATTAATTATGAAAACTTTTCAAAGGAGATGCAGCAAGTTGTGACAAAAAAGAAAACTTTGATACTTTTCATTTTTAAATATATATAGCAATACATGCATGAGGCAAATTTTATATTTTACAGAAAAAGAGGACAATTGATGATGAAAATCAGTTCTGTCTTGATGAAACATTAACAAGTATACTACAGTGCAAGGTAAATAACATTTTCTCTGTCAGTAAGATAGTTGTATGAGCAGAGTAATTAACTGGTGTGCAGCTGTTGGTTGTACTACATACTGATTGCTTGTCAAAGTTCGTTTGAAATTCACTATGTACAAACTTAAATTTTTTTAAAAGAAAATTGTACTATAGTGGTATGAGGTAATGTTGCTTGGTGGGTTTAATGGCACTTTCAGCAAATTATTGGATATATAATGCTGAAGAAATGAGGCCCATTGCCTTTCTCATCACACACTGAGACAGCTGACTTGGGTTGACCATGTCAGGTACTGAACTTCTGACTCTTGAATTATGAGCCAACTTTGTACCAGTAATTGTGGTGGTGAAAAAGTGATTATGAAAGGTGATATTTTAATATGGAGAATAACATAAGAACTTGAGAAAACCGTTGACCTTTGATTGATGACCACTGATTTTTGCTTTTACTGCAACCTGGGAATACCTTATTGTGATGGTTTTATGTCTTGAATTGATGGTTTATATTTATTTTTTCAGTCAGTGTTTGACAATCTGGAGCCAGAGGAAATGAGGAGGGCAAGAACCAGGTCTAACCCATATGAGACCATCCGAGGGGCATTTTTTCTAAATAGGTCAGTTGTTAGCATCCTTATGGTTCAGCTTTTATTGCATGCCCCCTTTTTGTAAGCTATTCAAATGACAGTAAAGTGTTGTTGAAGGAAAATGGCTTTGTAAGAGAGGTACTGCAGCATACTTGCTTACAAGTCAGATCTGACTATAAACTGCACAGATCCAATCTGTCATTGCATAATGTGCCAGAAGATCAGGGTCTGTACAGTTTGTTAGGATTAACAACATAGACCTTGATCAGTCAGCATGTTATGCCAGGTCTGACTTAGAAGTGATTATGTATGGTGAAAAGATCGTAGTGATAATTTGTCAAGTTAGATACTTGCTACATGTGATAGGTGCTTGTTGAAAAGTGATAGCCATTGCCAGGATAAGTGAGTTCAGAGTGCACTTTCATCCAGTTCATGCAGTATGCATGAATCAGCATTATTGATTTTGCATATATTTAGAGTACCGTATTTACCATGTGTATTGGAACATGATAAAATGATTAATTTTTTTCCTTATGGTGCAACGTTTTTCACTTGGGTCATTTGTCCTAAGACTTAAGAAATGAAATAAATTTGTGTTGAATTTGTGACCCCCCCTCCCCCCGACTGCATGTTGCAATAAAATAGATAAACAAAAAGTTTATTTGATAATAAAATAAAAGAAACTAACTTTGTATTGTTATTATTTATTCCTCTTTTTTTTTCATCATGAGCATTAAAGAAGAAAATATATCCTTGAATTCTGTATATGTAGTGTAGGCATCCGTTCTGTAGCATGTTTCGCTTATGTCAGATAATGCACGACACATTGTTCATTGATGTGAACAGAGAGAAACAACTCATGTTTGGTTGTATTTAAAGGTTCAAATATGTTATCCAACTGAAAACTGGATCCAGCAAAATCTCAGACAAGAGAGGGGAATATCAACCGATTGCTCGAAGGCATCTGCCATTCACGCATGATACAGTGTTAGGTGCAAAGTAACCAAGACTGTATTATATCCATGACTCTGTGACAGTTTCCTCGCAAATAAAAATCATTATTTGAAAATGCATTCACTGTGAGTGCAAATGACAATCTTTTTGCTAACATGGGTTACAAAAGGTATTATTAAAGCAAGTTATTGCTGTGCATACTATTTATCCGCAGACATCAACGCCTGGTTGTATTGATTATGACTACACATGTCAAGCAAAATAGAGGCCCAGATGGTGAATAAGCACAACTGCAGTGAGCAATAAACTCATTGTTTAAACTTACTGACAGGATATGAAATACAAAGTTACTTTATGACGAAGCAAACCGACCCTGGAAGCAGACTTTGGATTCTTTTAAGTGTGTTGATTGCTTTTTTTTTAGGTTTTTTTTATATATTAAGTCAGCCAACATAGGGAAGCCAACTTTGGTTTCATTTTACCAGTATTCGTGGGAATTTTGAAGTAAACTCAAACAACAAAACAATTTTTTTAAGTGACACAATATAGTGCTTCATGAACGGACATTGATGACCCAGTTTTGCCCAGAAGATTTGGAGAAAATAAAATTGATGAATTCATGAAGGCCAGAAGAGAAGAAGATGAGTTTGAGGACAATATGATAATTAACATGGATGAAACTCCAGTGTACTTTGATCTCCGTCCTGGACAGACTTTGATAAGATGGGGTTTGAAAAAGTGTGAAAATTAGCATGACTGGTGCAGATTAGAAAATATCTGACTTTTGTCCTTGCAGTTTTCATTTCAGGAGATTTGTTGCCTCCAGTGTAATTTTTCATGGTAGGAAGGATTATTATATGTTCTCAAAAATGTATTCCAATTCAATAATTGTATCTGGAATCTGACAAGAATCAGATATAGTAAGAATGTATAAGAATAAAAATAAATAAATATCCATTGATGGCACAAAAAGTACAAAATTGAAAATATTCAAGGAGGATTTAATATTTTGCTGGTAACAAATATCCACAAAATTAAATCCACCTTTAAAAAGGTATTATAGATTGTACTTTCCTAATAAAATTCCTTTATTGCCTTTGTGGATATATATATATATATATATATATATATATATATATATATATATATATATATATATAAGTCTAAGGTAAGGTACTTGTGTTTACATTAGGGTGGTTGGCCTTTATTTAAGCAATATTATTGATATGCACTTTTAGTTTAGGTTAGTAATCTCTCTGTTGGAGTGGGTAAAGTGTACTAATGCACAAATGGAACAAATATTTACTAGAAGTAATAAAAAATGCATAGACTGTATTATTTTCAAATATATACTTTCAGCTGTAAATAACTGCTATCTTGTATGAGACTAAAATTCTTTAAAGTTTCAGAGAGTATTTTTAGGTAGATATAGTGGATAGAAGGAAACAGTTTGTGTATTTGTTGTTCATTCTTAAAGAGACTTCCTCTCAGTTATTTTTATTTGAATTTTATTGCTCACTCATCAAAATCCCTTTGCAGGTTATGAAGTTTTCAGACGTGTGGGTGGGGGGGTGTGTGGGTGTGACCAAATTATATTTCCATTTATCTTGAATCACAAATCAAAGCATTAAAGTGGACTCTTGTATAATGATGCAAATCAGTAGAAAGTTTATATCACACTGTATCCAGTTTTAAATGATCACATGACCAGCCTTTGCCTTTACTCAGTGGTAAAGATTGATTTTACAGGAGTGGAGTTTCAGTTTGAGACTCAACTGCTAGAAAGGTGAGGACATCATTGCATAACAATGACTCTCCCACAGTTCTATTGCTCATGATCTTTAAAACCTGCAAAGGAATTTTGATGAGGGTGAACAAATGAACAATAAAAATCTAGTACAAAATAACTCAGAGCAGAAATGTTATCGAGGGAATAATTTATGTTAAGGGGAATTTTTGTTTACTTGATTGAAAGGGATGTAAAGTCAAGAAGAAAATATTTACTTTTTATTGGTTGCTATCATTTGGTTTCTGTTTCTTTCTACTGTTGTCCTTTATCACTCTGCTATTGTCCTGTATCACTCTGCTGTTGTCCTGTATCACTCTGCTGTTGTCCTGTATCACTCTGCTGTTGTATTGATCTGCTTTTGTACTGTATTGATCTGCTGTTATCCTGAATTGCTCTGCTGTTGACCTGTATCAATCTGCTATTGTCCTGTATCACTTTGCTGTTGTCTTGTATCAATCCGCTGTCTTGTTTCAATCTGCTGTTGTACTGTTTCAATGGTTCCAGTCTGTATCTTGATATACATCGCCAGATTAAATATAACAATTTATTGATGCATGTATGATATTGAACCAGCTCTGTACCAAACCACAAAAATTCCAGAATATTTCAGATTTTACAGTATTGATCAGAAAAATATATACACCACTCCCTCAATAACTCACACACAACGGGATCCACAAACATAGACTGCGCTATAAGTGAGGGCGCGAATTACCGAGGGACTCCAAAAATTGACAAAAAATCACTTGGACATCGAGAAAACAGCGGGGTGGGTGTCGGGGTTAGGGAACCTCGCTGTTTAATGACTGAATCCTCATTTTACATTCACGTCGATAATAACTTTTAATAACGCACTTTTTCTAATGAAGTTGTTCGTTATTCTGTTTAAATAAAATTTATTTTCAAAATGTCCAACATGTGAAAGATCGTTCCAACTGGTTTCAACAACCATTACATTTACACGAAAACATGTGTGTGTTACGTCATGGCTTTTTGTTTTCTTGATGAGTCTGGTTCCCTGAGTGGTATGGCATTGTATCCTGCCAAATTGGAGTGAAAAGAGCAGGGAACTAGACTAACTGTTGATACACCACCAAACAAGATTCCTTTTGTTCAAAAAGCAAGCGAAATTTTCGTGAGACAATCGTCTACGTTGAATCTCAATTTTTGTGCTGTTTAATTAGTACAGTATTGATATCATGATTTCATTGGAAGTAATAATGAAACTTTTTATCATTCTTGAGGATATCTCAAAGTGCCAGTTCAAGAATTCTCTGAAACTCGCTTGCCCACAATGGTCCATATCTGTGAAACCAAGCTCTTTATTTTACGAAGTATAGTATTCTTTTCGCTTGGTTGCTGTGCTATCTTTGATCACAGTTACCAATGAGTCAGTTAATTTAAGGTAGTTTATGTTACATACACAATAACATTTATAACAGTGTTCAATTGATCAACTGAAGTGAGTTCACCTGACATACGACCAGGGCAGCTAGTTTTTAAGTTTGTAGGATTTTCGTGCCTTTTAACTTTTCTTTTATTTCACCTCCATTATTTGATTCAAAAGACATAATTAACATGATAATACAAAGGAGGGCAGCTTTTAATTCAGTGCAACAATGCAAAAAATACTTCTGCAAGTCAGTTATCAAAACACGGTTGGCACCTAAATAGGTTCTCAGAGAAATGCTCGCGGACATAGCTGTTACGGTAGATTGACACATTTTATGTTTAATTACAAGAGGACACATTGCATTTATGATAATTACACTTAAAAGGAACTAGAAGATAGAACTAGAACGCAAATTTCAGTTGATAAAAAAATTATTTAATTTGTATTTATTTATTAAAGTGCTGCCTCCACTTGGCGTTAGTGACATTTTCATTAATCGAAATTTCCTTACATATCATTAATTGCGGTGTGCTAGGAATGTCACTTGGAAAGAAAATGTAAAAAAATTATATGACTTATTTTTAAATTTGGTATTTCATAATGTTGATTAAAATTTCCAGGTCCTATGTGCCGTTTTTGACGATAAAACGAGCGATATATCAAGGTTTTTGTAGCTAATTTTTATCGCGATTTCCATAAAGTTCATAAAATAGGGATCTACTTTTGGGGTAATTTCTGGTTTTAAAAAGTGGGATCCACGCCTGACCCCGTGTTATAATCGGGTTCGCAAGTTATCAGGGCGCAAGTTATCGAGGGAGTGGTGTAATTAATTTAATTCACTTATTTAGACTTTGAACAGTTTTGTTGTAATTTTAATTTTAAAATGCAGCTGAAGTTCATAAATTGTGAAATGAACAGTAAGATAATTTTAGACCAACAGTTTTGTTTTGCTTTTTATGTATTGTTTTTAAATGATTTCCATTTTTGTCTTAATAATATTTGGGCTTTGATGAACAGATAAGGCGAAATATTTTGGACTTTTGCCATCACATTATTTTAATTTCTTTCTGATGGCATAAAAAATGAACATTATACTTCCATGATTATTGTTGGTATAACATATTGGTTACAATGTATTCATTGTGCTCATTCCAGTAAGCATGTGTTTGATCCTCATAAATGTCGTACAAGTTTGAGAATGGTCCACCGTATCTACACTTCAGATGCAAATGGCATAGACCTTGATCTGCTGGCATGCAATAGCTGACTGGATTCTGTGCTGCTCCTAATTCCTTTGAATTAAATACAAGAAAATATTAAGATTTAATATGTCTAATAAAAATAATAGTCTCTTTCTATAACCAGAGCTGCCATGAAGATGGCCAATATTGATGCTGTCCTGGACTTCATGTTTACCAGTCCCAAACATTCTGATGGGGTAAGTTAAATTGAAATTGATCCACATTGCTACAGTATATTGAAATGTGAAATTAATGGCTTAACTGACATGTATGCATTCCCACAGTATATTGAACATGAATTCAATAGCTTGATTGATATGTATTCATTCCCACAGTAAATTAAACATGAAATCAATGGCCTGACTGACATGTATGGATTCTCACAGTAAATTGAATATGAAACTAATAGCCTGACTGAGATGTATGCATTCTCACAGTAAATTGAATATGAAATTAATGGCCTGACTGAGATGTATGCATTCTCACAGTAAATTGAAAATGAACTCTGACTTACATTTATCCTTACTTGGATAGTTTGACATGTAAGTAATTGACTTTTAATTTCAAAAACGTTAGTGGACAATGTTGATGGATTAGATGTGACTCCTGTTATTTTAGTAGGCATGGACCCGATGCATTGAGATATTGTTTCTTCTTCAAATACATTACCCAATCATAATACCTTAGGAGAACTACCACTACCTCGCAAATCCAGCCTTCCAGATACTACTTTTAGCTAAAGGAAGCTAAAAGTTGTCTGCTGACCTATTTGGTGGTCGGGCAGAGTGGTCTCACTTGGCGACACAGAGTAAAAATATCCCAGTTATTAATTCAGTTTGTGCCAGGAAGAATGCTCTCATCATGAGAGACCTCACAAAAGCCCAGAGCTACGTGGAAGATATACTACTACAAGTTGGAGGAGTTTTTCACTTCTAAGGAAGGTATACTCTGTCTATATTTCCAACCTTTTCTCTCTTTCTATCAAGACAAAGTTCTGCCTTTACCAGTTGCCACACTTTGTCGTCATCACACATTTAGGTATGTGCACATGGAGCCTAAGCGACTTCACAGTCAGTTCATGCTATACTTCTTTATATATGTGAATCTCTAGCACTCATATAACTCCTATATATGTGTAATTCCTTTACAAACTGGTACAGGTTGGTAAGTTCCTATCTTTTGTAGTGTCTGGGCACCAACTTTAATGTATTTACTTGTACAGGTAGTCTCTTGGCCTTTTTCCTTACAAATATTGTCTCATAATGGATTTTGTCGCACATACTGTGTACGTCTCTACAACAGTGCCTCAGTTCCCTTTTACACGAAGGTTTTTTGTGTATAATGTAGACACTCTGGTACATTTCTGTATTCTGTTCTGGTCGGACAAGTTCAGGTCAGTGCTCTATACATGTTTCTTTAGTCACCTGCTGCACATGCATATTTCTATAGGTGAGCCTTGAGTCATGTTTATATGCATCAACTTTTAAATCCTATATATTGAGCACTTAATCGCTTGCATGTGTAGCCTATGTGACTTCACAAGTTAGGTTCAGGCTACATTATTTACATGTGTGCATGTCTTTATGCTCGGAAGAACTCCTTATATAATGTATAATTCTGTCCATTTTTGTATATAAAGGAGAGTTCTTTTTACGATGGCATTTTTAACCTTGGAACACCATGCTTCAATGATTCTACCTGTAGAGGCCATCCTTCACCTTACCTATAGGTAAGTATTGTAATTGAAATCATCTGCTATCACTTTTTCCAGGTAACCATCATTGGATATAACTATGAGACCAAATGGTACTCAGACATCACATGTGTAGTGACACAGATTTATAAACAGGTGGTACTGTCATTAGATTCTATCTGTATGCTTCCTTGTTTTATAAGACTTGTCAATTTCTGTGTCACCCTTTTATGATTTATCTCTGCATGGACATTGCATTCTAAGACAGGTGCCGGGCTACAGCTTTATCCATTTTGCTGTTTTGTCTTACAGATTAGAACTATGGGCAAAGCGCAAACAGCATACAGTTCAAACTGAAGACGTCACCAGTCTTCATGCTGATTTTGTCCGCAGTGTGAATCTTTATGGGAACAAGGGAGATAATTCAACTTACCCTTTAGTCATGAAGTGCCAGACATTGACATGCTCAGAAACAGCTCTGGCACCCAAGTCACCACCACAGGACTCATTATTTTTGGAACTCCCCCTACCTTGCCTCCTCAGTGTCCAACTTGATTCCTCCAACAGAATGGGACAAAGCTAGCGAACAGCCAAGTTACATCTCATTCAGCAGACATACAGACAGGTTGCATGGATCAAATATGCCATAACCCATCCCAACTGATGATCCTGTCAATATCCTCCTCACACTGATGGCCTCTTTCCATTGCGACCGGCCTGGACCATATACTAGGGATCATGAAGGGCCAAACATCAATTTTATGGGCTCAATCAATAACTGCCCGGGCTTCCAGTACATTGAACCCGACTTTTGCAGACATGTGCAGGGACCAGTCTAACTCATACCACCTCGTGATACTCATTTGGCATGATACCACAAATAGATCCTCATGCCTCAACAGATGTCGTTTCGCAATTTCCCTACACTCTGCCATGAGAAGAGCCTCTTTACTCAGCAACTATCTTGAAGTCATGGTTTCTGTTGAGGGCATTCTAAGAGTTTAGTGAGCAGTAGACCTCAGCCCTCTTTGCCAGGTAAGTCTCATGCGTTACAGGGGACCATATCATCACTAAACACAACCAAGATGATGTTGCTTGTTCTACCAGTACCATCATCTATTCTACACTACACAAGGGCATGGAAAGATTCTGCCTTCCGAACCTCCAATGAGGATGTGTTTTTCCAACTCCAGAGCTTTGTCCTCCTCCGACTCCATCAACAACATGCACCAGTGCTCCAGCATCTATTGATCTTACGACAAACAGAAGGTTCTGACTTTAGTTATGTTCGTAATCTTGGAGAGTTAGGTACTTTCTGGCCTGCCTTCATTATCAGTTCATCGGTAGTTCTAACATTTGCACTCCAACCAGCTTTTCATTCGGAACCCCAGCATTGATGGTGATCTTGCCACATTGGGGATGACATAGCCATACTCCATACATATGGATCGGATGGCCTTTGTTGACACTGTGCACTTAGTGAGCCATACCATTACCGTGACTTCGTGGTTGGACTTTTGTTCTCTCAGGCTATCTTCCAACCCACAGAACATTGCTTATTTTCACCCACTCAGAATAACTCAGGGCATGCATGGAGTCAGTCTCAAGCTAAGGGCACAGCCTTTATCCACTACTTTCTGTTTAATGTCCCGATGGATGAAGTATGCTAACAAGCCATCAAGGAGACACATTTCCCTCCCTTCCACAACCACAGTGTTGATACAGGGATAGTATGGCATAGGTGTCAACCTCTTGAGATGAAAACCTGTACGCCAGATCAATACAAACCTTTCAAAGACCAAAAAACCTTACATAAAAAAATGTATTCATACATTATATAGATCAACAGTTTTAAAACAACAAATGCTATACACAAAATATTTTTACACATATTTACATAATTATTTACATTTCTGAAACTTTATTTTATTCTTTTTACTTGTGTGTTGTATTGTATGCAACACATGTGCCTTTTGCACATTTCAAAATGTGTTCTGGGCTTTTAAAGTCTCTGAGTAGATGTCATTGTTTATTTTACATTGTAAAAGTGATGCTACTGTGTCTGAATTCAAACTTCCTACATTCTGTATGTATTTTCTTCATCATCGAGAAAGATCTCTCACAGTCTGCAGTGTTCCTTCAGATCATATATGCCTGATGCCACCACTTTAATGTCTTTACTGCATATTTTACAAAAAGCATGGGAAGATCCTAACTTTGATACATCTGCAATGCCAGGGAAGACTTTAATCCAATCAGCCTGAAACCTGCACGAGTCGTGACCTCGGTCAGTGTCTCCAAGCTTGCGTTTCTTGAGTTAGGCTCAGCCATTTGATGGATGAAATATTTCAACTAGATGAAAGAAATAATAAAAATAATTTAAAAATTTAGATTTGATATGTGATAGAGGAAGATCTCCCGATTACAAACATGTTACGAATTTATATTTTTCCCATAAACAACAAGATATTACACCAGGAGCTATCCAAAAATTGAAATCTAAAAATAAAAATAATCGACAAAGTAGCAGCCCAGAAGTTTGTACCTCGTAAGCTGTTGATCATTTCTGTTAATTGCGTATCTGGTGTTTGAAAAGTTATGAATTTGCTATATGGTGTGCCAATTTTGGTCAAAACTAGATATAAATTGGTAGTGTTACATATTTTCGAGCCACGAGAATGATGTCACTCTGTATCTGTACTACTTCCGTCATGCTGGCAATGCATCTTCCTGTCAGAATTACGTAAACTTAATTCAAAAATATGACAGCATGATAAAATCACGGTGCTAAATTCAGCAGACTATTTATTTTTAATTAGTATATTGTTAAAATTTTTAATAAATCGATTTTATCTCCACACAGAAAAGTCAGACGAATTATGGTTTCACCACCATGACTGCCACACTATGTAAAGTTTGAAAATTGATGTCAACTGTATGCGTTTAATAGTAACAAGTATAAATAATAAAATAATAATGTATAAAATAAGAAAACATACTTACTACACAGGTAGTTGGTCAATATTAGAAATCCGAGTGAGTGTCAAATTTCAGAGCGATAAACAACAAGATCTTCACACATGCACACACAGGAGTTGAACCATGAAATTAAACTCATTTCATTATCAGGCAAAGGAAAATCGCAATTTTTGAGTATGATTTGATTGGTTGTTTCATGCCACCCTGATCTCGTTGAATTCTCCTTCGAAAAAAATATTGTCCAGAGTCCCGATTTCATACAAAATGAAAAAAATAAATTAAAAAAAAATATTATTTACAAAAAAAAAAGTACAAAACGGTTGTACGGCCATACACTGACCAAAATGGAAAAAACGTACAAATTATGGGTGAACTGTACTAGTTGACACCTATGGTATGGGGATTCAACAAAAGGACACAAGGACCACTCATAGGACATGAACCTCTGAAAGCCATCCTATCAAAGCTTCAGCAATTTCATACCATGCGGATATAGTGCTGAGAGGGTTCTATTGTTCATTCCACACCTTTTTGGTGCCAACATCAAATGACTCTCAACCTCTGGTCATCGACCTAAGCACCCTTGGTTCCCACTGGAAATACCACAGCGCATTTTGAATGATATCGATGAGAGAGACTTTGCCATCACTGTGGGTTTAGATGGCACATACCTTCATGTCTATGTTCATAAGGCTCCCAAGATGTTCCTGCGATCCGCCTACAACATTGTCTGTCAATTCAGGGCACCCCAACTGAGGCCGAACATCAGCCTTGGGGGTCTTCCCTCATCTGACAAATGAAGTAATTACATATGTCCTGACCATTTCTATGGTGGCAAAATCAAGTTACCTGGATAACATCCTGCAGTAACATCGGCAAGTTATCTCTAACCAGTCATGATAGCCCATGTTAACAATCTGGACTTCTCATCAACAAGGAAAACTATGACCAGGTAGCATATCAATAATTCATTTACCTAGGTATGGACTTCAATAAACAGGCACCATAATTTGTCTCCCTCAGGATCGGGCATTGAAACAACCCATGGTAGCACCTTTCGAGGAATTCTATCTGCATGGGATTGCTCCATGTGGCAGTGGACATCATGGTCCTAGTTCACCTTCTACTGCATTGCTACTGTTTTTCTGCATGATTGGAGTCCTCATGTTTGCCCACTGGACCATCTTCTCAAAATCTGTGCCCAACTGAGGCACCATAGGCGGAATTGGGAGCAACCTATCTTGGCTCATGTCCAGGATGCATCTCTGCATCCACCCGCTCAAGATTACAGTCTGTACCAACACAAGTAAGAAAGGCTGGGGAGCCCGCCCACTACCATCATTTTGGGATGCCAACAATACATGCTTTCCCCAGGAATGACATCTTCATATCAATAATTCTGGAGAGGACAACCATTGTGAAAGCCTTTCACTGGGGCAAGAATATTTAGATGGCAAGGGAGTTCTCATTCTGTCTGACAACTCTACAGTGGTGACTTACCTCAACAACAAGGATTGTCTCAATCCTACAATGGAGATTTATCTCCAGCAACAATGAGAACCCCAGTCCCCAGACCTTTGCATCATGGTGTGGAACTTTTCTCAAACAACATGGAGGAACTCAATCCTACAATGGGGATTTATCTTCAACAAAAAGGAGGATCCCAGTCCCCCGACCTTTGCGTCATAGTGTGAGACTTATCTCAAACAACAAGGAAGAACTCAATCCTACAATGGTGATTTATCTCCAGCAACAACGAGGACCCCAGTCCCCAGACCTTAGCATCATGGTGTGGGACTTATCTCAAACAACATGGAGGAACTCAATCCAACAATTGTGATTTATCTTCAACAACAAGGAGGACCCCAATGCCCTGACCTTTGTGTCATGGTGTAGGACTTTTTGAAGTGGTGTTGTCATCAACAAGAAGTACAAGTTCACCATATCCCTGGACTCCTCAACACACTGATCAGCCCTTCATCACGGAACAATCGACTATTATAGAAGGAATGGTCTCTCCATCCCTCGGTTCTTGCTCAGATCTGTACCCAATGGAACAGACTGTTGATGGGCCTGTTTGCAACAGTTGGGAATGCCAAAACCCCAATGTTTGTCTCTCCTGTCCTGGACCCAACAGCTTGGGCAGTGGATGCCCTATCACTGGATTGGACCAACCTGAACTTGTACACCAACCCCCCATCACCTCTGATTCCAAAGTGATACAGAAAGCAAGGGAATCAGCCTGTAACCTCATCCTCATCACACCACTCCATCAGGAGGAGTTGTGGATTAACTACCTCATCAATCTTGCATCAGAAACCCTGCAGAATCTGGGTTTTCCTTCATCTACTTATATAACCATGATGGCAGTTGTTTCATCCTTGTCCAGAGCCCTGAACCTACATGTCTGGATCATCTCAAACAGGCCCTCAAAATTAAACATTTTCACAGCCAGTCATGGAGAGAATTGCTCAGGCATGACCGCCCTCCACTCCAAAGGCATATGAAGTCATTGGCATAATTTCACCCAGTGGTGAGCAAATGAACATATCTTACCTCTCCAGGCATCGAGACTGCAAACAGCTAACATCTTTCTCTGGCTCTACAAATAGAGCAAGTTAACACCGGGTACGGTCCAAGGTTAATGCTCCACATTCACTGACACATTTTTGTCATCATCAGAGAGAGGATATTGGACAAACCCAGGACTTCATCCAACCTCCTCACCAACTTTGCATCTACATGGCCTGATATGTTAACCTTAGGCCCAAAGTGGAACCTATCTTGGGACTTAACCTGGCTGGATAAGACGCCTTCTGAACCATTTTCAGTGGCATCTCTGGCGCGCCTTTTCATATAATACCTGCTTCTTCATGGCATTAGCAACTCCAGGCAGAATTCTCAAAATACATGCCCTATCAGCAGACCCGATTTACATGCAAGTTCCGACAAGACATGTCAGTCTTATTCATGACGGCAGCCTCTTTCATCACCGAGAACCGTCTCTCTTCCATGGGTAGCTAAACTTTTGTCATGAACCCACTGTCTCATCTGGACACATCAACTGAAGGCCACCTACAAGACCCAGTTTGGGCTTTCAGATGATTTGTTTAATACGAACATAGCTGTTGCATTGAGGGAGATCACGCCTCTTTCTACTTCTCATGAAAGGACAGGAGTATTGATCAGAACAGAATATCACGTCCTGTCGTTCACTCAGCATATAGGGAAATAACCCCAGCTCAATGAACTTTTATGCACTTCGTCTCAAGAGATTTGAGCAATTGCCACCAACCTAGCATCAGACCA